>JAQFZX010001709.1:0-26010 GCA_034682405.1 Hydroisotoma schaefferi | reverse complement strand
AGATGCAGTCCGTTACTAGGGGCCATTTTTTGTCGACTTTTTGGTTGCTGAGGTCATTTTTCAATCAAAGCTCTCAATTATACTTGCTCTTTCTTATAATTTACGATTCGCTGCATTTTCTTGCTGGCTGGTGCTTTAAAAACCCATTTTTTCTTCCAGTTTAATTTTGTAGAAATTGGGTATGAGAATGAGGGTAACGAGTTATGAAGCCTTATTGGGTTCGTTGCATCGCATTCTACTAGGATGCTGCTCGCTTTTTATCTGCTTTCTGTACATTCTAGTTTCTGCTTCCTAATAATACTAAACGTATCGCTTGTTTAAATGTTTAAAAGCTTGCTAAACTTTGAACTTTTTTCAGTTTTTCTATTCATTCCATTTCTAAATTGCGTAAGACCTGATACCCTGAGAAGTACCTACACATGAAACTCATGGAAGGAATTGTTGTATTCTTATCTTTAAAAATGTCTATGAAGATATCATTAAAAGCTTGTTACCTTATAAAGAAACATTTTAAAACAGAAGCTACCGTATTTCCGGAAAATACTCCCCCGGGGAGTTAATTTTCAAAGCAAAAATTGAAAAAACTTTTAACATGGGGAAGATAGGGCGACTTTTAATTTTTAACATGGAAAGGATAGGGGGATTTTTTCGAGGGGGGGAGTAATTTCCGGAAATACGGTAGTTGGAACTCTGAATTATGTTGCAGGTAAACGATCGATAAGTGGCCCCCAAGCCACCTGCGCTGCGGAACTATTTATGTTGCCTTTAAGGTCTTTTTAATCCCCTTTTACTTTACACTCTAAAAGTCCTGTTCAATATGACACATAGCAAATACTATTTTTTTTGCTGGAAAAGTGTGACCTGAAAAGGGGGCACTACTTGTGAATAGGGTGAACGAGTTTACTTTGCACGTTATAAAGATATGTATATAGTAGTAATTTATTCAGGGATGAATATCCCTGTATGTGAATGACCGATCACTCTGTCTGTCCGTCTGTCTGTCGTCTGTCTGTCTGTCCGTCCGCGCTCGAACTCTTGAACGGTTAATTATTTTTTAGTTCCGTTTTCGGATATATTTTATTAAGGTTCCAACTTAGATTGAGTTCGAAGATGGACCTTGTGGGTCACACCCCTCAAGGTTAACGGTCAAAGGTCACAAAAACTTTAAATAGCAACCCCCATCAAATGTGGTGTCGTTCGAAAGGTGTTTACTCGGAAATATAAGAACAGTTGTTTACATTGCTATATCGCGATCAGGTCAAAAGTTATGACCTTCAGAAGGTCATAACTTTTGGGGAAATGTGAGACTTAAGTGGAAAGTTGTACCCACAACGTGAACAACTTCATTAGACGCTGTCTGAGTGGCACTCCTGCATCGTCTGACCATTCGTTACCGCGCGACACGGTCAAACATAAAATATTCGAATATCTCGATCGCGCTTTTTTCTAACAGCATCTATAAAGCCTCAATATGACAATTAAATGCGATGAAGATTCCGTGACCTTTCGTTACCGCGCGGCACGGTCAAACATAAAATATTCGAATATCTCGATCGCGCTTTTTTCTAACAGCATCTATAAAGCCTCAATATGACAATTAAATGCGATGAAGATTCCGTGACCTTTCGTTACCGCGCGGCACGGTCAAACATCAAATATTCGAATATCTCGATCGCGCTGTTTTCTAACAGCATGCAGCATCTACAAAGTCTCAATAAGACATTTACACGTGGTATAGGGTCCGTGACCTTATGTTACCGCACAACACGGTCAAGCATCTAATATTCAAATATCTTGAATGCGGTTTTTTCTGAAAGTATCTACAAAGTTGCAATAGACATCGCGCGCACACTACTCACACATCGCGCGCTCCCTACGGACACATCGCTCGTAAACTACTCACACATCGCGCGCTCCCTACGGACACATCGCTCGTAAACTACTCACACATCGCGCGCTCCCTACGGACACATCGCTCGTAAACTACTCACACATCGGGCAATATTCATCCCTGCGTTACGTGCGTTTACAACGGTTTATTTTAATTGAGTAAGGTATTTAGGATGGCACACGCAAAATGAATGCATAAAAATTCAGAATTAAGCTTAATAAAAAAAAGACTAATTGTCAAAGGAAAAAGGCAGGACTGGTTTGTATCCAAAAGACTATTACATTTGAAGCTTTCCAATTCCGATAGGAGCTGCTGCCCTGTGGCATGAGAAGTCGGATTGGTGAAATTTTCTTTGCTTTTTACACGAGCTACATTTACGTAGCTTATTCGGATCAGGTTCAGATTTATATAAATCTCTCGATCTAAAAAAAATGACACAAAACAAAGTTCACTTATTTGGGGATCTATGCAGCTTACAGAAAATTAGCCAGAATCAGTTGTATACATGCAGGTAGGTAGGTATGTATGGAGTGCGTAGAAAAAAACAGATCTTATCTGGGATTATGTTTCAATCTTGGAAAAGTCTGAAGTACCTATGTCTTCTATTCAGGATTGGAGTATAAAGCTATACCCACTGACTCCTTATGGTATGCTCAAAAATGACAGTCAATCGTTGTTAGCATTCAAATATGATTTATTTAATGAATTACAAAATCTTATCTTCCTAATCGATTAGTAGGGCATTTGAAAGTGAAGGCAAGATCTTGGCTAGGGTATTTGTAATTGTAGAAACAACATATTAAAAATCTGAGTATTTATACATGCATACATATATTTATTTATTTGTTATACGAAGTATGACAAAGAGTTACAGCGTAACAGCAGCATTTTATTAAAGCCTTCCTGTATCTGCTCTGATTTCTAAGAATGATTGATGTTTTCTAACATTACAAAAGCTAGTTCGCTCGTACGTTCATTTGTTTTACCCACAGACATTTTACCCATAGATTGCCTACTATTTATGCAGATTCGACGAAAGAAGGAGTTCTAAGTACGTAAGCTAAATTAGTGTTGATTTATGTTCAAGCTTAATTATTTTAAGATTAAAAATTCCAATGACTTATAATCTAGACATCATATGCCTAATTTAGCGTACTACAAACTATAATTTATTTCTCTTAATAATAACATTATGTATTTCATGTCCTCTAAAAAAATCAATAAAAATCAAATTTTATGAATTATTATCAATCATCACCAGATACATTTATTATACTTTAGTTTTTATGCAACAAAAGGAAGTAAATAGCATACTGGGGAAATGCGTCTATAATCTACAATAAAGAACACACACAAACGCTTGGAAAGAGACAGTAGATATCTATGCAGATGAGGTCACAAAACTCTTAAGCTGTCGGTCGATTTAATTTAATCTTGCTATTGACCTCTGGTGAAGGGTTACTCTTTCCCGATTGAAGTTTAAATCCCTTTCTAGAGAATTCATTCCTTGATGACAATCTGATTGATTTTGGTACTGACTGCTAAATTGTACCGAAACTGAGGACAGCCCTGTGTCGTTTACGGGAATTTGATCATCATCTGCATCTCATCCGGACAAGGTAAGTCTCCATCCATCATGTAAGATTATTCCCACAGGAGACTTTTAGTAACATGGGGCAACTCTCATTCAAACCTATAGAAAAAAACTCCTAAGTAAAGAGCTGAAGTAAAGTATTTGCTTAGCTCAACTCGAAAGTATAAAACCAATTTCACTCAATCGCTGCAGAGGAGAGTTGACTCCTAGTTGAAAACAGCTTCGTCTCGTCGGTCAAACTAGTCAAACATCGGTAGTGCACTTAGTTTGAGATGAGTGATGATGGTAAGTTGCATTTGTCAAATTTTGGGAATTTGATGTCACTCGACGAGACATTTGATTGCAGGATTTCATCGTGACAGTGGTCGATGCATGGGCTGATGAAGGTGGTGGTTTTTTTCCAGAATTAAATACTCCATAAACCAGTGGATTAGCACTCGAATTAGCCACAACCATTATGAACAATCCTTCTTGCAAATAAGGATTAAGTTGCTCAGCCGAACCTCGGTCGATTATGTGCCTAGTTGGTTGCAAAGGAAACAAAGCCAAATTGCATTATTAAGAAAGAGTAGATAGCAGTAATTAGAGATTTGGTCTAAGCTTCCCATTTTAGGTTGTTACTATAATGACTTGCAGAGCTATCTCTAGCGAGAAAGTAGCTGTCTGCGTGCTGGGTCGTTCTTTAATCACTTTCCCCATTCTTTTATTATTCTTACCTCGGGTTTTATTTTTATTTTATGGCTAACAAGAGGTGCAGAATTGCGAATTCATATTAGTTGTAATTTCAACTTGCCAGTTGGAACTGAATTCTCGAGTGACGCAGTTGCCTGCATTCCCTAAGGCGATTAGCCCAGTGAAAAACAGACGTGAAAAGGGCCCTTTAATTTTCCTTACATAAATCACTAAGTTTGCCAATAGATAGCCATCAACGTTACAAGCATCTTTTTGAGAGTACCCACCCTTCCTGCGCTTTCCGATTTACCGCGTTCTCCGCTTTTCTCCGTTTCCGCTTACCTCTTTCACCCTTTGACCTTTGTCGTTGCTTCTATTCTCTTCTACGCTCAATTTCCTTGTGATTTAACGTATCAGGTGTATTTATACGCTTATGGCCCCCCTTTGACCCCTTTTAGGACGCCTTACAGTAACCCAACCCTTATTGCTGCTTCCGTTAGCCTCTACGCTCAAATTAATAATTGCTATTTGATTCATCATGTCTCGAAACGTTTATGAACGGAGAAACTGCCTAGACCCCAACCCCCCGTTTGGTCCAGATCACTTGGCTTATCGCCTAGAAGCTGCCTCTTGATCTCCTCTACATCAAAATACTACGACGCGTTTGGGAATGCATAGATATCACACACACGTACAAACACATCTGGAAAGTAAGCTCAACTGAGTTTCATTTGTTTGGATATATTATATTCGGAAGGTTATATTACCCTCCGAATATAGGGAGATTCATTTAACACTGGAGGCGTTTAATCTTCCATGACTCTGCGATTACTTTTTACCATTTCAGATTTTATACATGATTAAAGATAACTCGATATTGTTAACGCACTACTGTACCAAAGCAGAGCAGACACAAAGTTTAACTTTTTTAAATTTTAGCTTTATCACCTATCTTGGTCTAAAAGATGGAATAACAAATTCAGTTCCAAACCTGGACCTCCAACTTTCACAACTAAATTTTATTTAAATAGGCATTTTTATATAAATCTTAGAAAATCCCAAAAGCGTTTCTAGATTAAGTGTCACTATTGCATTGTCCTCATTATCAAGGAGGATTCAACACCTCTGCAATGTTAAAGTAATTCTCTTGCAGTTTAAAAAAAGAAAAAGTATTAGTCATTTCACAATGGTTTATCTTAAGAAAAAGTGTGATATAATGGAAGGAAGATGGAACAAAGTATTTTGTCTATATGCTTACCCTACCTCAACCACCTTGCTTGCAAATGTATAAACATCCCCATCATCCCCTTAAAAATTAACCCAGCTTGCAAGCATGACTAATTAAACTAAACACAACCAAAATAACTGGATTTTGTTGTGTTGTGTGTGGGACTTGGAATCTATAGATTCGAGTTTGAGTAATTTTCTAAGTAACTAATTACAGCTTTAGAACAACTTCATCAAAAACCCTCTTCTTCAGCTACACTTCACTATGAAAAGACGGCAAACGAGCAACCTTAGTTTTATTCGATGGATGGAGCCTACTATTATAGTAGACTCTAGACTGAATACACAAGCAATGCAGTGCAATATTAGCAAACTACTCACGCCTCGACTGGCTGTCTCTGATAAAGATAATGATGTAATATGAAGTCGCGTAGTAAGTCAGAAAAGCAGGGATAAAAACAAATGTAATAACATTCCATTGGAAATACGTCATGCAGAAGTAGTGAAGGAATAATTCTATTTTTTTTTCGCTACCCATATGGTATTTTTATCATGTAGGAAGGAAAATAGCTTTAGAAGATGGACCAGGCCATCTTCGTCTCAATCTACATCTATAAAAAAAATTCTCAAGTTCTTTCTCGGCTGTATTATAAATGAAGTATGCTCTCTTTTCAATCTGCATTTTATTTGGTTCTTGCGTGTCACCAAAGAATACCATTTCAAATACAATGAGAAAACTCTACTGCCATTTTCTCCACCATCCTTTTACACATTATTACCTTGAAACTTTTCCCGTGGTTTACTTGAGTTGACTTGATCTAGCACACAATTGTCATTGGTTTTGAAAAAAAAACCTCCTTGGTGCAGCTAATTGAGCCTGTCTAAGCCTTACTTTCTTGTGCTTTCTGAAAATATGGTGGGGGCAAAGCCCCCACCCCCATTTTCCTCCACACCTTTTCCAGTCCCTTTCACTTATAACAACTAACAATAAATTGGTAATGCATATCTTCTATTTATAAATGGTAAGAAATGTGTAAAAAAAAGTAGTTTTTCAGGGTTTTGACTTGGTTTTTGACCCCCACGGGCTGTAAAACGTTTAGATTCGAGAATAATTCCTTCAAATTGACAACTTTTAAACAAAACTCCAGAAATCAGTTTTTGAGATTTTTTACCCGTGGGGGTAGGTTGACCCGCATGGGTAGTCAATACTTTGTCCGACTGTCATGAAATTCAATAGGGCTCTTCCTTTTACCCTATAAAATGTACATACCAATTTGGGGGGGCCTAGCTTAACCGGTACTTGAGTTATCGTGCTGACAGACGGACAGACGGACATACGGCCTCTGTGGTTACATAAGCCTTAGACAGGCTAAAACCATGTTTCTGCTTTTACTTTTAGATCCCTGTTCTGAAATAAGATCTCTGTGAGTGGATTTGTAAAGTTGACCATAACATTCTATCTAACCTTTTACAATAGATAGGTTTTGAGAGTTAAAGGAATGTGAGGTGAGTCGCTAATTTTCTACCCTGTTTCAGTGTACTACACGGATGGATATAAACCTGGCAAATATCTTTGTGGCTACTGTTCAGCTCGACTCCAACGTACCTCATTCTTTCTCGTAACTTACTTCAATACAATAAAGTCAGAAGCCTTGGAATCTCCTCATAAACCATGCTAAAGCCTTAGAAGCCCAAAACTAAACGCGAGGTGAACTTACCACAATGTAATAACA
Organism: Hydroisotoma schaefferi; assembly: GCA_034682405.1. NCBI lineage: Eukaryota > Metazoa > Arthropoda > Collembola > Entomobryomorpha > Isotomidae > Hydroisotoma > Hydroisotoma schaefferi. Next base: position 18,893 of record JAQFZX010001709.1, on the reverse strand, counting down.
ACATAAGGGGTCCAACAGAATATAAATACAATCACTATGAAGAATGTCAGCTTCAGTGTCCTTATTTTAGCCCGGTCCATTAAAGTTGCGTCACTCCTCCTAAGGGTCATTTCTGGACCACCTATTCCTATAATAATATAATGTAATATGCACGCTTTTATTAGAAATACAATGAGAAACATGAAAGCACTTTTCACTCTTTGAATCTAGATCGTTGTAAATTCTTTTCGGTCTTACCATTCTGTTGGGAAGATGTATTCTCATTTGCAAGTCGCCAAATTATATTCCCATAGGAAAACACGACCACGAAAATAGGCAGAAAGTACATGAAACACATTGATAAAGCTGTATTTACCATTTCACCGGTCTCGCCAAGACTTGTGCATTGGGTGAATTTCGGGTACACGGGATGTTGTCTCACTCCGAAAACCACCATCTGCAATAATATTATTCAAAATGAAGCAATGTACCATTCGAAATTCCAACCAAGTGAAATGAGAGTACGAAGGTACTATTTGATGGTTTGTCTGATTCACAGTTTTAGACTACAGTCGTCTGATTAATGTGTCATAATAGGGAAGCGAACGTCTGGTAAGATAGCGATGATAGAGTTGATAAGAAAGACAGCTCAATAATTTGATGATTTTTGACTATGATAACAAATGATAAGAGATAGCTCAACGCTAAAATTGAATTTTTTTTCAAGATGTATTACCTGTCTGTTAAAATCCAATAACAATGTTCTATTCAACTCCCAGAGAAGTTATCTTAAAAGTGAGATAGGAAACATTTTAATTATTAGCCTGGCAATTTAAAGGAATGAGATAGATGCGAAGGGATGGCTGATAGAGTAGATACTTAGAATCTGGCATGCGAGTAAACCCAATTTTACAGTTTTCTTTAGAACATTATTTTAAGACAACCAGCATCAAAAGTTGCCAACTCAAGTGGAATTTTTCATTATTGCCTTTTCGTGCTCAAAGAAAAGTTAAAGAGGAGAGGCTATGAAACGTTTCAAGAACATCACATAACTCTCTCGAAATGTGAAATCTTATTTTAGCTTTACCCCTTAAGTTCTAAAAGTTTGTCAGCTTCCACTACACCGGCAACTTCATTACCTTCTATGATAGATGATTTATGATGTACCTCTTCATAGCAGAAATCTTGTAGACAGAAGGTATTAAGAGTAAAGTTAAAACATTTCTCTTACTTAGAAAGTTGGAAAGTGATTGTAGGTTTTTGAGCACTCACGGCAGGTTTAAGCTTGAACAGATAATAAATTATTCTCAATACGGCATTTCTTGATAAGATGCTTTGAAGAATTGCACTGTGGTTACACATAGAATATTAAACAACAGCGAGAAGCTAGAACATGACGTGTTAAAGTAGACTATCAGTATAATTCTATCTACCATTCCAACTTTTTATTTTATCGTTATTTTGCCTTTATTTAACAGTAACTTCATATTAAAGACGTGCCTTTACTCTCTGCATGGACGTATATAATGGTATCATGATACTCGTAAATAATAAATGTACAAAAACTAACGAGTTACCCATCACTGGATTTGTTTCACGTGCCCAACCGTTGACAGTTCTAAAACTTAATAACATTTTCTCGAAAAATGATGCTACTTGCATCGCCAATCACGACCTTTACATTCCATTGGCTTTTCTTTCCTGTGGAAAGAATTCCCTTATAAGTAATTCGTATTACGCATAAAGTAGTTGCTGAGCTGAGCAAAATGTTCGATTTGTTTCATTATGATTTCAATAACACGGGAAACCACTCTAAAAATACTTCTGAATTCTTTAGTTGTGTTAAATAGCTGTCAGTCAAACGCTCATTTTATCTCCTTAAAATAAGTAGAATAAAATTAGTGTTATCATTGCCTAGAAAGCCCCTGGTCTTGCCTAATGCAAATTAGCGTAGCTCCTTTTTTAACCAAGACTCCCGTTTCATTTTATTTTCTATTTGTCTGAAGTGAATGCTGCAAGCTCCATTCCCCTCCTAACCTATCTATCTTTCTATCTCAAAAACGCTCCTTTTGCAGACGGAAAGGTCCGCAGTGAAAGTAACACGCAAAATCCTAATAGAAAAGTCACAAGAATGTCTGGGCTAGGCGTTCGTATGAAAGATTAAATAGATACTGAATTCAATTAACTTTTCTTCCTCAGACCAATATTAAAACGTAAAATAGTTTGTATGTATGTTTGTTTGTATGTATCAAACTTTAGGTGCTATCTCCTCCTAGAGTTTTCACCCGATTTCAATTCGGTGAGGGAATGTTTAGAATAAAGATAAGCTAACGGCCGGGGTAAGGTTTAGAATAAGAGTAGGTCAATGGCGGGGGTACTATTTAGAATATGAGTAGGCCATCGGGTGGTGTTTAGAATAAGGGTAAGCCAACAGTGGGGGTAAGGTTAAGAATAAGAGTATGCCAACGGTGGGGGTAGTGTTTAAAATATGGGTCGGCCAAAGGCGAGAGTAGTGCTTAGAATAAGGGTAAGTGGTACCGCGAGAGTAGTGTTTAGAACAAGGGTAAGCTAACAGTGGGGGTAAGGTTAAGAATAAAGTTAGGCCAACGACCGGGTTAATGTTTAGAATATGAGTAGGCCATCGGTGTAGTGTTTAGAATAATGGTAAGCTAACGGTGTGGGTAAGGTTAAGAATAAGAGCATACCAACGGTGGGGGTAGTATTTAGAATATGAATAGGTCATTGGAGTAGTGTTTATAATAAAAGAAATAGGGGTGGTCTGCATATGTATAGATAGGTACTAGGAAATGCCGTATATGCTGGTGGTGTAGTAAATATGTTTATGCAGGATGCGACGAGTAGATTTGGAAAAATTTTGCTATCGCGGCGGAAAAGTAAGCTTCTCGCCGGCCGTCGGCGACGGCCACCAACGTTTTAAATCGAAGACCTAACTATGTGACCCGATTTAATCGGGTCCCCGTTGGCTAGTTCTAATTAAATTTCAATGCTTTATTATATTTGATCGGATTTAATCGGGTCCCCGTAAGCTAGTTAAATTGCAATGCTTTATTATATTTGATCCGATTTAATCGGGTCCCCGTAGGCTAGTTCTAATTAAATTGCAATGCTTTATTCTATTTGATCCGATTTAATCGGGTCCCCGTAGGCTAGTTCTAATTAAATTTCAATGCTTTATTCTATTTGATCCGATTTAATCGGGTCCCCGTAGGCTAGTTCTAATTAAATTTCAATGCTTTATTCTATTTGATCCGATCTCCTACTCTTATGACGGTTACACTATTTCCATACGGGTGTTTGTAAGATGATATGCTGTTTGATGGGGTTTTGTATGTATGAACGATAATATTGATTATATTTTACAATAATCAAAATAAAATTAAACCCGTAAATAGCAAACTCACCTGAGGAAGGGAAAGAATACCAGCGCCTATCCAAGCACAGATGAGCATATTTTTTATTCTCTTGGAAGCATTTACTACTTTTAGTGGATGAACCACAGCATAATAGCGATCCAAACTGAGACATATTAGCACCAACGAGCTCAAGTAGAGCCCAAAGGCCCTTAAAAATTGCACAATTTTGCCTATAACAGTAAAAGTAACAATTAAAGGATACTCGATAGAGAGCGAAAACTTATTAGATTATCAGATTTAAAATATGGTTAAAACAAACACTAAAATACTCAGATTTAGCAATAGCAATACTCCAAGTACTGTTCAGTAACAGGAACTGACATGGTTTTCATGGACTAAAATTAATTATGTATACGTGAAAGTTTAATAATATTTATTATAAAAGCGCTTAGTCTGGTTGCTGGTTAGCATTAAACTATCTATTAATCAAAAGATAAATTACACAATTTGAAGTAACTCCATACTAACCTAACCACTAAGTAACCACAAATACAATTTCCAGTCTCCCATAAAGAATAAAACGCTATTAAAATGTTAGATGAAGTAGCTAGTCGTACGTTACTGTTACAGATAAGAAAAAAAGGATAACAAAGCTATTTTTCTGATAGGATTCGCTAATTTATTGATTTAATAGAAGCTCGAAAAGCACTTACAGAAAACATCTCCTGCATACCATCCGATGGCAATTCTCCAAAAGACCTCAACAGCAGCAACGAAGAAGACAACTAAAATATCTGCAATGCATAAATTCATAAGCAAACTATTCATCGGTGTAACTCTCTGACGGAGCCTTCGATAGACAACAACAAACTCTAAAAAGTTGGCAACAAATGAAACCACAAAGACAGAAAGATAAGTAACAATCCCGATCCAAGCTGTTGCTGACAGTTCCGTGTACTCCGGAGGCAATCTGGATTGACATTTTTGATCCATACCCTCGCCACAGTTCAGAAATGTTACAACCAAATGTGTCGTATTTACCATGGTCATGGAGTAATCACTTGTCACATTGTTTCCTATGAAATTTGCCACATCATAGGCCTCTGTAGATAGGCCGATTTCTATGGAATCTGGTTCTAATCCTTCCATTGAGCTCGGAAAATGTGCAAACAAACCCAAGCCGCTCATATTTTATATTGAAGTTAGATCCTAGAAGTTAGATCCTTCCTAGAAGAATTTGTAATAGATAGGATCGTAATTCGGATTTGATTTAAAGTAATAAAACTATTATTAAATCTTAGGTTACGAGTTACGACAGCTTCCCTAATCCTTTTAATAACATGGTCAATTATAGTAATGGATACTTTTTCCATTCAAACCACAACTTCTTTTTTCTCCGCTCTGCCTCAAGATAACTCTTTAATACTAGAGTAGCTTCAATTCGTTTGGCTGTATTATCTTTATTTGTTACTGAAAACTCCATTTGATTGAAACTTTATCTCTAAACCCCTTTCAGAAATACAGATTGTGATACACAGAAAGGCGTTTCAATACATTCTTTTCAACGTTCAACAAATTTCACTATTACCGTATTTCCCGATTTAATTCCCCCCTGAAGTAGTTCCCCTACCCGGTACAATTCTCCGGGGGTTCGAGCCATTTGAAATAGTCACTCCCCCCTCCCCCAAATAATTCTCTATCCCAAAATAATTCCTATCCCTCAAGTTGAAAATTTTTTAATAGATATTGAAAGTTAACTTTCTCAAAGAATTTTTAACCTTTTTCAAAGTCAATACCTAAAATAATTTGGAGGAGGGTTGACCATAAAAATTTCGAATTAATTCATTTATCAATTAATTTTTGAAGCAGAGAATGAGTTTTTTATTAAACCTTAAAATGCTTTTTTTGTAATTCAATTACAAAGGAACTACTTCGGAGAATGAACATGAAACAAAAAATGACTAGCAAATTAATATTGTAAGTCAATTTGTTTTATTTGAATGGTATTCAACTTCAGTTTTAAAATTTATTTAGGGAACGGCCGGTTCATTTTTTAATTGAATGAAGTTTAAAATTGCTCTGAAATTAAAGTAGAATTTCTTTACGTACACCGTATTACGGTGTAAATAAAATAAATTACTTTGTTGTGTGTACTAATAATATGAGCTGAGATAGTGTGATATTAGTTTATTAATTTAACATTATAGAATAGGATGACTGAAGATTATTTTATATTTTCCAAGAACTATAATCCCAGAACACAATAAAAAATGCAAGGCAAAGGAAGTGGTTTCAATAATTCAGAGGTTTTTTAGCCCAGTCAATTGGGCTTACTTAAAAAAAACGTACTTCACTTAACCAACTTTAGACCAGAAACGCACCAAAAAAGTTTACTTTTTGATGGAAATTTATTTTAAAATGACTTAAAACTATCAAAAAGTTGGGATCAAAAACAAAAATTTCGATTGAAATAATAAATTACCACCCCGGAATAGTTCCCCACCCCGGTTTAATTCCCCATGGAAAATCGAAGTTTGAAAAAATAATTCCCCAGGGGAATTAAATCGGGAAATACGGTATATTGATGGTTAAAATTAGCGAAGAGTAGACTTGACTCGACTTGGCAATGTATGTCAAGAAATATATCTTTCGAACCATGTTATCTAACTGGCACAAATTGAACAGTTAAAGTTTCATATTTTGTTTATATATTTCCCAAAGACAGCCACTTTCACGGTGGAAGGTTCTTCCAAGACTGAATGCTACTTACAATGTCAGCCCGAAAGAGAAAGCAGAAAGGGTTTCTGCTGCAGCAGTACAAGAGACGATGGTTATATCATAGACCCTTTTTACCCTCTTGGATGGCTCAGCTAACCTAAACTTTGTGACTTTCTTTCTCCAAAATTCTGTACCGAACTCAGAAACGATGAAGAACAGAATAAACGGAACAGAATAACTGGATTTTGTCTATTACTTTGAGTCGACTCCGGATAGTAAGACCCAAAGAGGTTGGAGTTTCCTATTTTTACAATCCTATTAATGGCACTGAGAATAAAGATTCCGCTGCTGTTAATTCAGTCTGCTCCTTAGATGCCTTAAGGGAGATTTCTATTCTCCATTGGCATTTGAATTGGCATTTTCCGTAAGAAATAAGGAAACAGACGTGTAATGGGAAAGCAACAATAGATTACCAAGTTGCTATACTTTGCGTGGTAGTGGAAAATAAATACAGAAGGCATTCTAAGTTATTTGTCTAATCCGTTCTGGCAGCTTTGTTACGCTTTGCACTTCTGTAGAAATGTATAACCGACTTCAGTTTAGATCTGTCCATTTAGACAGGGCTGAACATAGTAATCGCTGTCATGTTCAAGCCCGCAAATTGCAACTTCTTGCTTAGAGTCTAATCCAGACTGACATTTGCATTACATTTACACATAATCCTCGCCCAGATACTGCGGGTTATATATATAAAATTTATGTTTTCAAACAAATTTAACATTGAAGAAATACTCCTTTTAACAATTAAAGCGTATATGGGCCAGGATTTAGGGCAAGTTAAAGCCGTGTGTAAGATGTGTTGGTAAAGAAAAATATGATTCAGCGATTCGGTTGGATGGAATTAGCCTTAATGCATCTTGACTGAAACGTAGACGTAGAGCTGCTGTTTGAAAATATGCATATAGTTCATCCTAATAGAAAAGAAAAGATAAGCTCGAACATTTTTAACATCACATAAAATTGTAAACTTTCCTTTTTTGTGCAAGGTACAACACTGGGCCTAAGTGTAAGAAATAAAATCCTGAGTTTTAGCCACAAAAATATTTTTTCCAATAGTTAAAATCTACTTTGTTGAAGAACAAGTTTTAAGAAAAATATGAAGTAAGAGTTTTGAAAAAAGATTAAGATTAGTTACTGGATTGAATTACACTTTTATTAACTCAATTTACTTTTATCGTGAGGCTCTTAAAGTTAGGATGTGAATAAAGTACTTCAGTGCATACTATACTATTAAATTTTGTCAAGTGCCTTCCATAATCAGACCCTTTGCCTTTCTGCTTTCTACTTGGATTAAACATTTGACCTTTCACTTCCCCGTTTATAACTTGTATGTTTTTTATTCAAATCAATTCTCCTTTTCTTACACGCACGGGTGGATTTGTCAAATTGTCATTTAAAATGTTGCCAATTGAGATAATTTATTTTTGAAGTCCTCATTAAATAAATTGATGAAAAACGAAAAAGTATTTATCCACACAGATCCAAACTGTATTGTTATTTATTTACAACAAAATTAACTGCCGACATTCAGTCTATATTTCTATAATGTTAAAGATTCAGTCTTTAAAATAAACACTGAAATATCTTAGACTCCATTTCAGTCTTGGAATTAAGTAGTACTTACTTCAGCGTCTTATTTACAAATCTCACCCTTCATGTTTCATCCTCCTCTAGCTACCGTTCCATTTGAGTTAAAAAAATTCCTTTGTAGCAAAATGTTTATTTTTATTTTTTTTACAACACATTTATTCATGTTCATCTGAGAAACAATCGAAAGAGTAGATAAAAGATTATCGTTGGGCATTGGCTTGTAATTTAAGAAATGCATTACTGGTTATATATTGATTATTGTTGCTGTTGGAGTCTTTTGGGTTACGGTCAATTAAATTTCAAAACGGAACTCTTCACGACAGACGAATGAATGGAACATGATGAAAGAAAGTAGAGGCAAGATCATGGCTAGATAAGAGATGCTTAGCATAGAAAGATGGATGATAACTAGCAATTGTAAAGACCCTATTTAGACCTTCCAATCGAGATAGTTACAGCTGAAACTTAAATCCTTGTTAGTTACTTAATTCATACTGCAGTCTAGAAATGGGATAAGTTCCTAATGACCATTCATGAGGAAAATGGAAATGGAGCAAAATTTGTATAGAGACTTCATTTGTCGTCACACACAGTAGCCAAATCCTGACAGTGATTCGTTAAGTGTAACGCTAATTACTTAATTATCTTTAAAATTAAACATAATTAATGATACCTTTAAACTTGAACACCGGAAATTTTTTGAAATTGTCGTACAACAATAATCATAAACGTTCATTCATTTCCTTATAATGCATGTAAAATATTTAGATCCTGGAAACCTGCATACATTTTGCAGGTGTTTACTCAGATAGCAATACTGCTTTCAGCTCAGACTTCTGTGGTAAAATGAGAGGAAAGAGTCCTCGTTCGACTATTTTTATGCTCCTGTCGCCTACAATGTCTGTGACGCGTACATTTGGTATAATTGCTTGTGTAAATAGAATTTCCACCGTCCACAAGGTCCACGTGGGATGTACATGGATGATTCTTGTTACTAGTCATCCGGTCTCCGTCTCTTGAAGACTCATGAAAGGTCACCGTCTTGGTTTCTCGTCGGTTGAACACTCCATAGACTAGAGGATTGGCTGAGGAATTCGCAACAACCATGAGAAACAGGATTTCTTGCAAGTGGCCATTCACTTGCTCCGCTGAGTTTGGATCTACCATGTACCTGAAGGACACAGTAATGAGATTATAATGTACTAATTGAATAAGGAGTCTTATAACATTACATAACGCACATAACCATCTAGCCCAAAGGGCTACTTTAAATATTTATGAAATCATAGTCATTACAGTTTCTAAGTACCCAGTTTGCTACGCTGTATTAATGGAGCCATAATTGTAATTTGTTTTCGTAATTTTGGAATCCAATCTGGAGTTTGCTAGATACGATAGGTAAGCGGCATCCAATCCAAAAAACAAAAAGGCAAGGCAAGGCAATATATCGACTAGGACTAATACCAATAATTATATTGTCGTCGCCCCATAAGTATTTTAAGTAAAAGTCACATATTCTGATATCAAACCAGATTCGGGTATTTGACTGCATGCATAATAATTGAAATAAAAAATCTGAAGAAACTTTAAGAAAATGACTACTTGCATAAAATCTCCGAGTCGTCCTGCTCGAGTAGGACGACTCAGACAATTTACTTCCATCATCTTAATTTTTTGTACCTACTTAATATTACTATTACTTGCTTAATATTATTAAAAATACAAGCCAACACAACCCGTGTTTTTATACGTTACACGGGGACTGGCATAAACTTACAACCAACCACGAAGACCGTTATTAAATATGCGGAATGGTGCTTCATTCTTATCTTTTATTTGACACCAAGAAGGGCGAAATCGGTCATTGTTTACAGCAGCGCCATAGTTTTCACTTTTTCTAGGTCAAGAGGGCACACCCTCTCCAAGCAAGTCCAATTGATATGTAACCGCCAGGTCAATACCTTTTTTTGACACTAAAATCGGTGAAATCTGTCAAGATTTCAGTAGCGCCATACTTTTGAGTTTTGACATTTTCTAGGTCAAGAGATCCACCCCCTCTAAGCAAATTCTAATTGTATGCAACCGCTAGGTAATGCCTTTTATTTGACACCAAGATCGGCGAAATCGGCCAATGTTTACAATATCGTCATATGTTTGACCTTTTCTAGTCAAGGGGCCCTCCAAGCAAATCTCAATTATATGCAGCCGCAGTGTCAATACCTTTTATTTGACACCAAAATGAGCGACATTGATGAAGGATTACTGTAGATGGGGTACTTTGAGACGAATTTTTAAAGGTTGTGACCTTTTTGAGGTCGAAGGTCAAAACGTACAACGCTGATTAGAAAATATGATTAATAGATGTGAAAAAGTTATTTTTAGTTTTTAGAGACTAAAATAAAGATAATCGGATCAAAATTGCGGCCGTTTATTATGTCGTCAGCCATGATTAAATAGTGAAGATTATAGAATAGGATTATTTTACCAAGTACTCATCACCACATACGGTGTCCAACAGAGGATGAACACAAAAACGATAAAAAACGTCAATTTCAAAGTCTTCAGTTTGGCTTTCTTGAATATACAATGTCCATTTCCGTTTCTCCTGAGGAAAAGATGCCCGTTTCCTGGAAAATTTAAAGCATCCATTACCATAATTAGTATAGTGCAACTCTTAATAGAAATTACTAGGTCTCTCCATATAATTAATTAATACTTACTAGGTACTGGATTTCCAACTTCTGAAGAAACCACATGAAGAATGAATCCATAAGAGAACACAATGACCAGCAGTGGAATGTAGTACATAACTGAAAGAGAAAGCCATGTATTGTACCACTCTCCTTCTGGGAACCACATACTGGCACATTGACGAAACAACGGGTACTTCGGGTGGACCTCTTCCCGGAATATTATGGACTGAAATTATACCACAAACCGAGAATGAATGTTCAGATATAATATTATAATAAGAATCTCGAGATAAAAGCAATTCTATACTAAATTTCTAATGGAATACAGGATTCCTCATTTCATTATGAAAACATTTTTAGTTGGCTGTGATTTTTAGCTCATTCTAGCCGTTCACTATTTTGCTGTGCCTCAGTTAAAAAACCTTTTCGTTTGTAAGTTTATGGAAAAATGGCAGCATGAAAAGACTCATCCATGTCTAACTTTATTTAACTCTGTAATTTCATGTACTGATATCTTAATGTATCATCTTCTACTACGAGAGTCTGTGAGTATGTCTGGATAGTAGATTAAACCACACAACAAAAGCCGACGAAATTAGGTTAGAACTCTTGGTATTTAGCCGAATTAACATATCGACTATTTGTAAATCAAGGTATTTCAAAAAGCACTGATTACAGTTTTTTTAAATATGCAAACCTAAAATTGCGCTAACTACCTCGAACTTTGTATAAAGACGCATAGACCCAAGTTTTAACACGCGTCTAGATTGGAAATTGAAACACAACACTATCTGTTTCCTGGAGTTTATAAATTGAAGCTTCGATCGGGGGTATTCCTTAGAAACTTATGAATAAAACCTCGGGGGTTACTGAAGGATTTTTAACAGAAACCTCAGGGGTTCTCGAGAATTGTGCATTCCGGCTCCGGCATATCAATATTATTTTGCTAAAATAAAGTTTCTTTAATCGTTTCTGAACTTTTCAATACTAATGAGTTTAAAATAAACAGATTATAAGCAAATTAAACGTATGGTGATCATTTGTTGCTAGAATATCCAATTAAATTATTAATTTAAAATGAATAAAGAATCTTACCTGAGGAACTGAGCAAATTAAAGCCGTTACCCAAGAGGTAATTAACATGATCGTAACTCTTCTTGGAGCACTTACAACCTTGAGAGGATGAACCACAGCATAATATCGGTCCAAACTTATGCAAATCAGCACCAAAGAGCTTAAATAGAGACCAAAGGCTCGGAAAAATTGAACCACTTTACCTGAAAGGATGTCAAAACCTTGGTGCAATTCATTAACAAAACATAACATTAACAATTAATAACAAAAGTGCCTTTCCCTTTGTCAGATTAATTGGTGTTCACATATTTATAGGAACTTAAGGAAAATAGGTTCCCAGTCCTTCTTAAGAACTGCATCTCTCTAGACCGTCACTCGTTCTACGTATGATCCTTCACTTTTTCCTTTTGGCCACGCCTTGTTAGCCGTTGTGAAAGAATTTAAGTCGTAGTCTTTTTTTAAAAATAATTAGATTGCATTTTGGCGTTTTAGCTGTTTGACGTTTTTTAATTTAAATTGTACCAATCGGAAACAAACCTCATGGCAAAGGATCGATGATCTTTTATTCCGTCTGCGTCTCTTTTAATTAATCGGAATAAGGAGCGTTTTTGATAAATTAGGCATCGCAGTTGTCTCAATAAAATTTGAATTTTTATCAAGTTCTACTATCCTTCAGTAAAATAGGCATCAGGGGAAAGTTTGACTTTCTATCAAACTGAACTAGCCGAAGTGAAAAACATGCTTCAGCAAACTGTCGATTAAAGAACCACAATACAAAGTACCAAGAATACGCTCAAACTCTGCATTAATCAAGAATTCTGATAAATCTCGAATGAATTCAAATTTTAGTAGAAGCCTGTGTTACGTTGAATGTGATAATTGATAAGTAACTGGTAATTATTTGCCTCATTGGATTATAAATCATTATTTCCTTCTAGGAAACGGATTATTAAGCTTTATAACACTTTATGAATTCACCATAGGTATATAGTGGATTATTATTATATATTTCGGCAGCTGTATATACTTTAATCTAAATCAGTGGCTTTACTCTATAAAACTGTTTTTTTTATCAGAAACATGTCATGTATGTATGTTTTGAGGTGTGGATGACATATCGATATAAAACGATAGCCACCCATGCAGCGCAGGCCACACGGTAGGCCCATTGCTGACTCACCCTAAAACATGTCATGTAACTCAAGGCTGCTATGTAGTTTGTAGTTTAATCCATATAAAGAATTTAGATTAATCCGAAATAGCCTTATTCTGTTGCCCACATTTTTATGCAGCACAGATTTAAAAATCGTTACAACTAGAATGAAACTAGAAATTACTTAATTCCTACATTACGCTTAGACGGTTTCTACTTCTACTTCTCCTAGTTCATTAGCACCAAAACTGCCACTTAGGGGGGCAAAAACATCCTTTTACATTCTTCTGGATTTCCAAACACAGAATTAGGCCGTAGAGAAATGAAACCCCTGCTACCAGTGCATAAAATGAAACTCGGTAGAAGCACAACAGGAAAATGACTTGACTGACACACGCACACGTTATAAGAATGGAAGAAGATAGAAGAACCTGTACTTACATAAAACATCCCCTCCATACCATCCGATAGAAATTCTCCATAAAATTTCCACTCCAGCGACCATTATTACAACGATAATGTCCGCAATACATAAATGAAGCAGTAGTCTATTAACAGGAGATGGCATAACTTGAGCCCGTTTCCGTACCGATTTGAATTCCCACAGATTGCCAGTTCCTGACACCAAAAAGACTACAACGTAACCTAGAATCCGGAGCCACCCAATGAATCCTACCTCGGTTAGTTCAGACGGAAGGGGTGACAATGGTACCACACTTGACTTCATTCGATTTACTGAACCCCAAGGCCGTTCTAAGTCAGCCAGTTCCTCTATTTCCATTTCCATACTAAGATTGGTATTGTTCGCTTCAAGTGTTGAGTTCCATCCGGTCATGTAATCTATTTGATCACCAAATGTTGGAGCACAAAGGGCTAAAGAATAGTACAAAGGACCAAAGTTGCAGTGCGCGTCCCCTATATTTCCATTAGTGGTCGACAGTATCTGAAGCATTTTCTTTAACTTTCTTTTCAATTCAAGCAATCTTTCAGGTTGAAAGGCTAAACTACAATCATTTCATCTGCAAGAATAAATTGATTTACTTTAGCTTTTTTTATAGCCAAGACACTAGAATTTTAAGGTCTCTTTCTACTTAACAACTCAACTATTTTGATTTCGACTCATTCAAATCCTCTTCTCTCAAACACACACATATTTTAGCCACAATACCAAGCACTCAGATATGCATACTCCTGAAAATCCAATTTGTATGAATGCTACTAATGTCTGAGATGAGAATACTGAGACAGGTTGGATTTTTTAAGACTGCTTCTTGAAGTTATTTTAAAAGGCTCATGGATGACAAATGTACTCAGACGACGTAAAACTGCAGTAATTCGTATCTGTCAGCGTTATTTAATTAAACACAACTTCAGTGAGGCTTACTGAAATAGCAATGTAACCAGCTTTTTTTAACCACAAGTCCAATCAAAATTATAAACGCTTCAATGCTTTTACTTGTTCAAACCTTCCAATTAGGAAAGTCTGGAGCTAAATTCAGAGACGAAAATCTTTGCTTGGTCTATACTGCTGTGTACAAAAAGCATATCCGTTCTGCAATTACTTACCGTAACAAGAAAAAGTCCACTTTTCGTATAGCAATAAAGTTGAAAAATGCGACAAGGGTTTTAGTTAAAAAAACAAATAAATCAAAGTCCACTGTCCATGACCATTTTTGTCTTTACTATTAATACTTTCTCTTGTTGTATTTTAGATAAGCAAAACGGAAACAGTGGCAGAGGCAATCAAGACAAAGTAAACTGCGACCCTGTTTTACTAAAGTCATCAGTATAGATCAGTTAATGATTATCTGTATAGCTCTGAGACAGAATCCAGAGACTTGGCAAGTATTATTATTTGACAAGTAAAAGACGAGATTAATATCCAAGAGTTGAGCGAAATAGAAATTCAGGATTAAAAGTGTCAGACTGGGAGAAAGTACCTCGACTCTGACAGACTGAAAGAGCAGATGTGAAAGTTAAAGCTTTATTTAGTAGGTTGGATCTGTGCAGATCTGGTTGTAGTTCGTGGTTGTTACTGTGCATGAATTCGTAGCTTGTAATACAGAGGGGAATACATGCTATTTTATTTTGTAGATGCGTGATAGATGCAAGCAAACAACTCTAGTTTATCTTCATTTACTCCATTTCCCTGTTTCTCTACTTTTTTTTACCTTGTTTGTCTTTAACTGCTCCACAAGTCCTCACTTGCTCATCTTACATAATCTTATTGGAGCTGAAATATGGGTTGGAGTTTCTCCTTTGGGTTTAGAGGTTGCCCCAAAAACTCTGAAATTTTTTTCCACAGAAGTTGCCCCTGGCTTTGGACTCTGAAAATTTTTGAAAAGGAGGTTGCACCCAGAGAAAGTCATTTATGGGGCAACCTTTTTCTAGAACTTTCAGGATTAGTTTTGGGGGCAACCCTACTCAAAAAGGGGTGGAGAGTTTACTCACTCTTGGGGCCAACTTTTTCTGTATCTACTCAAAAAGGGACGGGGTCAACTCACTTTGAGAATTAGATTCTGGTCACGCTTGGGGGCAACCAATATTTGGGACACCCTTTGGGGTTTGTTCAAAAGTATCTAATAACGGATTATTTTTGATAAAATCGAAGGTTACAGGCACTCGTGGAGGTCAGATGGACCCGATAAGATAAACAATTACCAAAAAAAGTATTCTCTACTTTTGTTCAAAAGTACCAAATAACAGATTTTTTTGGTAAAATCCAAATTTTGAAGTAGGTACCCATGGGGGTCAAAAAAACCCCCACTGACAATAAATTTCGAAAAAATGTGTGCCTCAATTTTGTTGAAAAAAACAAATAACAGATTATTTTTGTTAAATTAAGAAAGTTTAGGCACCTAGGGGAGTCGTAGCCTGAAATTCTTTGAAAATTATGGACCTTACTTTTATTCAGAAATAAGCAAGAATCAAAATTACTGTTGGTAAAATCCAAAGTTTCAGGCACCCGTAGCACTAGCGGGTGACAAAATTCGATTATTGTTTTTAAAAAAAGCTTCAAACTGCTTTGGTAGTCAAGAAGCCAAACGAAAGGAAGAAACAACGGGGTGTGGGGGCTGTGCCCCCACATAAAATGTGGTAGCGGATCCGAAGGAAGCCGCATGCAGCCAAACGGTGCAATGGGTGAATGAAACTAAACTAATTTACCGTGTAATTTTAGAATGATTCATTAAAATTCAAATGTATAGTACAGCACAGCACCCGTAGGTTATATCAATTGACTGGGCTAATATAGCTCCTTGGCTGCAGTTTACTCTTAAGACTTCCGCATTAGTTACAATGATAATTCATCCAGATAGAAGAGTAAATGGGTCTACTCTTTAGAAAATGC
Source organism: Hydroisotoma schaefferi (assembly GCA_034682405.1). Taxonomy (NCBI): domain Eukaryota; kingdom Metazoa; phylum Arthropoda; class Collembola; order Entomobryomorpha; family Isotomidae; genus Hydroisotoma; species Hydroisotoma schaefferi. The sequence continues at coordinate 2,903 of JAQFZX010001709.1, read as the reverse complement.
CTGCTAAAACTAAACTCCGTGGTGCTTCGCAGAAGGAAGTCCACTCAGGGTGTTTGGTTTGAACGCAAGTCTGCAACGGACACGAATTGATTTATTCATTTGCATAAACATTAGAAGTTGCACAATATGCAAACATTTAAACTTATTTGGCAATCCTATTGAATAATTCCGTTTAACTCTGTTACTAAAACTTCAAGTGGTGTAGGATTCTAAGAAAAACTGAAGCCTGCGTTCTACTGGTTGCAATTAATATTCGCAAAAAATGTGAGGATCAGACAGGTTGTGGTGCAACTGATGTCCGCAACCTTCCAGCTTTCACTGTCCTGTCTGTCGCGCATTATATGTTTATAAGGTTTAACATTGTTATAACTTTCTTTATAATGCATGTAAATTTCTTAGTTTTCCTTTCTTCAACCCTACGTCATACTTAAGACAATTTTAAATTAAATGAGATCCTTTCTTTATTATTGATTACTAAATTAATTCTTGTTCTTGTATAGTGCGATTTATCTTCATCTCTTTGATGTTCATTCAAATGAAAAATGCTTTCACTGTCACTGAAGTAAGACACAACTTTATCATCAAAATCTTAGCTGTGAAAATCTAATGGATGTTCATAAATTTATACATTTACAAATATAAACTTTAACTGCTCTTAACGCTAATCTGATCAATAACCATACTATAAATTGACGGCCCTGTTTCTGAATAAATCAGTCCTAATTGTACTCTCCAGTAGAAACCAATGCAATATTCTTTAGCTCCAACTTTTTTTTATTCAAACCTATCTTTCCAACACGTTCCTGTCCTGTATATGACATGAAGTGAACAGGTTATTAGACACCTACTTTCATGTGTAACTCGTTGACAGGTAATCAGACTAGTTTAAAAATTATGTTACTTTTACACTTGCTATAAATATTATTGAAGTATGAACTGTCAACTGTGTAAGTTACAAATATTATATGTAGCTGTATTACTAAATATTTAAAAACAAATTCGGAGACTGTGTGATTTTCCTACTTGGTTTGACGACATCCCATGCAAGGTTGCTGATAAAATCGTTCTTTGAAACGGCTTATCACTTTTAATTTATCATTATAATTAAATTCCTTCAGAATTTTTAAAGGTACGAGTGAATAAGCAAATTAAAATTAAAATTAATAAATTACATTGTTGTGTATCTCGTAAAAGCTTTCGCATTCAAACTTCTTATACTGATTTAGTGTCACAGTAAATATACTGTAACGACGCTTTCCATCACATTTAAAAGGCTATTTCATACTAATAAAAACATCATTTACTCGTTCTAATGGAAACGCTTTCGTGAGAACATTATGTAACTAATATACGATTGACGTGACTGACAAGTTCAATTCCACACTTTGTTAATTGAATAGAAGACAATCTACATTACAAAAATATTTCACATCAATAGAATAAAATTAGCTTATCTAACCAGAAAATAGTAATAAGAGACAATGTTATTTTCTTCGAATTAGAAGTGGATGGAAATGACATGACTTATACACGTTTTCATTCTTAACAGGAATGAGATTAAATAAGAAAACAATTGTCACATAACATTTTCTTGGAGAAAGGAAACATAATTGGCTTTTAATGAAAAACATTGTCTATTTTAATATGTGATATAGGAAATACAAAGGAGTCATCCGGTCGGCAGCGCTTCCCTGGAATATCTACTTGAGGTTGCACAACAAATGATACGACCTGTTTGGATGGGAAAAGAAAGAGAGTCTCATTAGTTGGATATTTTATTTCCCCTTCTGACTCTTCGTACGAGTGGATTAATTTGTAACTCATCCCTTAAGTAGAATCTTCACCGATCCCTTAATATCGCATGAGAAATTTTATACCAGATAGATCATCATAAAAATGTCTAAGTAAAATGTTTGAATGAACCTAAAGCAAAGGGCAGAACCACCGCCGAAATAAAATAGCATTCGAATCTCTATTCACATTTTTTTAACAATAAAACGTACAACTGTATTAATTTGTAATTTTATGCATCAACAACAAAACCCAGCAGGTAGCAATTGTCCGCTGATTGGCATTAGTCTACTTAAAGAATCATAAATTGCCATGACGTTCTCGCATAACGTTTAATGCCCCACTTTCGCCAACAATTTATCCATTACCAGAGGTAGGAATTGGGCGAGCTAATGATCACCCATAAAAAAATAGAGACCCTTGGGGAACCAACTTAAACCCCCGATTTCTCACGTCTCTACATCTCTAAAATCGAGAGTCACGAGCCCAAATATGTCTACAAAGAGAGTATCCAGCAGCAGCATGCATCGATACACTAACAATGGGCGAGCAAGTACGGCTGAAGCGTTACCTGGGTCATCAACCGGAAGGAGACAAAGATCAGCGAAAGCATTGGACTCTACCACTTGTAGAGTTAATGATGCTAATAACAAGAGCAGTATATCTGGTGGAAGCAGTGACTCTCTTAACTCTGTATACAGTTTGATTCTGGAGGAGGCTTCTGATCTGGCCGTTTTCTGGAATGGATCTAATCCCGTCTCGAGATTTATTTGGAAATTTTCTCCTTCGGATACCAACCTGGCTTTAATGAGCATTGGAGAAGTTCTTAACAAGTTTACGGTACAAATAAGATCAAAATGGGTTTGCTTAGTTAGTTCCATTATTTAAGACGTCTAAGCTAAGTTGAAGATTATTGAAGATCATTATAAGACGATTAATGTTATGGAAGATTCTCTTGGTAAATCCTTTCCCCGAATCAGAAAAGAATTTTGCTTGCTTATCATAATAATAAAATAACCAAGTTTTGCTTTCAGCTTGGTTAACTATAGGTTCAATTTGTCCATCCTAATTATTAATTTCCTCAGCTAACCAATTTGGTCTTTCTTTACTGT
>JAQFZX010001708.1:0-26039 GCA_034682405.1 Hydroisotoma schaefferi | reverse complement strand
CTGAGAGTAAGTGAATAGTGATCAAAGGACAAGGGCTTAATGAAGTGATTGTCTAGGACGTAGTTGGGCTGATCTAATCTAAAGCTAAAGGCTAAGTTTTCAGAAGTTTTCTATCATAAAATGTTATGTTTGCATTTCTAGTATCAAGCCGTTTATGGATAGAGGAAAGTGTAGTGTGTAGCTGTATGCACAATGAGACAATAGGCAGGCTAATGTCTTGAGTTATTGAAATGAAAAATCTTTTCGGTAGCAATAATAAGACCACATGTCTGAAACATGGAGGTAAAGTTTACAGAGATTGCAGTACAGTTCAAGTTCGTGTATACAAAATTAAGAGTAGAAGCTTGGCGGAATGGAAAATAATTCTTGAGTCAAACTGTTGCAGTCCATCAGTTTTTAAATGTACATTTTGTTTTTGTTTTTTCCAGGTCCTCCTTCCTGTCATAGATTCGGCCACCCCCACTTTTAATCCGCTTCTTGAGCCTACTCACTGCGAGGGAAGATGTCTAGCAATAAGAAAAGTCAGAGGGAAAGAGAAGTGGTCTCTAATTCTCCTCCCCCAAGTGCAGTGGACTTCCTATTTAGAACTATGAGTATGTGGTCGATTATTCTAAAACGATAATCCGATATAAGTGGTAGTTGATTAATAATGAATGTTTGTGTTTATAGTTGAAAGAGAAGGGGCTCCTGGAAAGAGGAAAATCCGCCCGAAAAATGTTGAAGATCTACTCCAAGCCGACATTCAGGAAGCTGGATCAGACGAAGATCCGGACTTTGATTATGATTTTACTAAAGATAAGCACAAGGATGAGAGTGATATTTCCATCGGTTCGGATGAAGAAGATGAAGATACGGATGATCAGGCTTCTTCAAAACAAGGAAAATTGGACGATAGTGATGATGATGAAAGCGATGACTCTTATAAGGCAAATATTGATGATGGTAATGAAACATTGTGTACCTTAATTACAGTCTCCATTTAATACCTGTTTCTTCATCAGTAGTTTTATTTAATTGCGTTAAAAAGCTAGAAACCCCACAGAGACAATTTTAAAATGACATCTTCATTTATGGGATACGAAAAAAATCTTGTTTTATACATTATATGCAATATTCTTGTAATGTAATTTTTTAGATGACAGAACGTCTGATAGCAGAAAAGGAGATACAAGCAGCGACTCTGAAGAAATCTCAGACAAAGACGACATGTCTCCTACACCCAAGCAGAAAAAGTCCGCTTTAAGGGAAACCCTGCAGAAACTCAACGATGCCGAAGAGTTTGCTCCTCAGAAAAGGAAACGCAAACGTCCTAAAAAGGCTACTGGGTCCACGTCGGCAGCTAGCAGGGGTAAAAGTTTGACTGCGTCTAAGAAAGGAGAAGATTCAAAGACAAAGTCTAGGTCTCCTGCGAAATCTAAAGCTAACGATTCAAAATCTAAGCCCAGCGGTAGTAAGAAAACCAGAAAAGTGATTTCGATAAAAGGCAAGTCAAGAATTAAGGAACCGGCGAACCCAAAGACATCAAAGAGAAAGAGATTAGCAAGGGAAGGGGGTGGTGGATCTATATTTGAGATGATCAATAACTCTGAAAAGTCACAAAAAGAAAACCGAAAAGAGGTATGGTACAAATCCTACATTATTTCTTTAATGTTATCCAGACAGAAACGTATTATAATAATTATGAATTTGCATTTTTCGTTTCAGATTCAACTAGGCAATCCAATATGTTCAGCTTGTTTAGGCAATAAAAGCGACGGGTCTAATGAAATAGTCGAATGTGATTCCTGTGGTATTACTGTGCATGAAGGTATTTCTTAACAGTTCCTACTCCTTGTGATTTATTTCATAGGCTTATTAAAAGAAGAATTAAGGTGTGTGCTAAAAATGCATTTTAATTTTTTTAAAGGCTGCTACGGTGTTAGCGATACTTTAAGCGTTTCCAGCGGGTCGGGTTCTTCTTGCTCAACCGAACCTTGGTTTTGTGATGCATGCAAGACTGGGGCAAAATCTATATCCTGTGAACTTTGTCCAGTGAAAGGTACTTCAATCCCACATTTTATTTTATTGGATAAAAACTCAAAATCTGCAGTTTTTGTAAATTTTAATTAATTTTGTAGGTGGGCTGTTTAAAGAAACCACAGCCGGACGCTGGGTCCACTTGGTTTGTGCTTTGTACACCCCAGGAGTGGTTATAGTTGAAAATGGCCTGCCTAGTCTTTTTGATATTCCATACTCCAAGTGGGGAGCTTATCCATGCTCTGTTTGTGAGAGCGAGCGTTATGCACGTACTGGAGTATGTGTTCAGTGTGATGCAGGAATGTGTAAAACTTACCTTCATGCTACTTGGTATGTGAACGTGTTCTTATTCTTAGAATATATTTCAACGCTTTCAGTGTTTCAGTTTTATAATTTTGAGCGTTCATGAATTCCAGTGCTCAGAAGCATGGACTTCTATCAGAGCCCAACGACGCAAGTGACGCAACAGAAGCAGATCCATTCTATGCAGCATGCAAATTGCATACGAACAGGGAAATTGCCAAGTAATAACGAAATTAATCAACATTTGAATTCCTTCTGTTTCGTGTCCATCTTAGCACCCTATTTATTTCTCGTTTAAAATACTTGTTAATATATATTTCAGGCGTCGTGCAAAAAACTGTGGAATCCTACAAGAGCAATTACGGATAAAGAAAGAACTTAAGCGTGTCGAAAATCAGACACCTCAGGAACGCATGAATCAATCTCGAATCCGAAGAAAACTGGAAAGAATTCGTTTCAAAGTGGCCATAAAGCAGGCTCATAGTTATAGTCAACATACGAGGAAACCATCACTCTCTTCTTCATATACTCTCTCAAATCCAAACGGATTTTCTGTGAGCCCCTCATCAACTCCCGTGTACAATTTCCTACCTTTCAACTGGAACGAAAGTCAGAAAAAGTCACGGATGTTATCAACCTCAGCAGGAACAACTGGAGCCTTTATTCGCAAAGCTGAACTCATGGGTTTAAATGTCAAGTCATTGGAACTGGAAGATAAACACGATCGCATAGTTGCCAGTGTTTCAAGAAAGTGGAACATCCTTCCAGCTTTAAGTGTTGAATTTGCAGCCTACTACGCAGACCGCGAGATAAGAGTTAATAAGTTGAGTGAGCAGTGCGAAAAGCTAGATAAGCTTAATAATGAATTGAACAGTAGGCAAACGGTTTTCCAATCTTCCTATGATACTCATTGTGTGAATCACATGGCGATGGAAGAAGATACGACAAGAGTACGGAAGGAACTTTCAGGGTTAAGCAGAGTTCTGAAGCAAATATGTCCTCCACAAAATAAGAAACTTTTAAGCACTTTAGCTACCTTTGTAAAAGCTGAGGCTTCAATGCAGAGAAAACGGAGCCCCAGTTATTCCAAGTCAAAGAACAGTCCTCTGAAAATCGCATTTTCCAAGAAGAATAACAAGAAGAGCAGGCTACTCATGTCACCTCCGCCTATCCCGGTTTCAGGTATAGATCTTCTTGCAGTCTTAAAATCTCCATTTAGTTAATTGTATTTTGCACATTTAGCTCATTTCTTTCATTGTTATTTACAGCTGGAAGACTAGCTCTGGCTTTATGCTCCCTTTGTAAGAAGTCTGACGAACAGCACATGATAACTCGTTGTGATCACTGCAAACTACACTATCATCTTAAATGCTTGGATCCCCCCTTAACCAGAATGCCTAAGAGGTCAAGACTGTGTGGATGGTAAGGTTCATATTTATGTTTTCGTAATTGTGTAAAAGAAGAGAAGGAAATATTACTTCATAAATTCTGCTCCTTTCTTAATTATATTTTCATTAATTGCAGGATGTGTTCCGATTGTGGGGAAGAAGAACCGGAAGAGGAGGATTCAAATGTAGATACTGAAGCTCCGAGAAGTTTAAGAGGACGAACTAAAATAAGGAAACCTGGCAAATACAGGTTTTCATCGGAGTCTGGAGAGGAAGAAATAAAACTTCTTACTGAGATTCTAAATCCAAGTCCCGTAGTGGAAAGAAAGCAGATTGCTTCGTCCCCTTCTCTAATCACTCTACCTATACAAGTAAGGAAGGGACACAGTTAAAAGTTCATGCCTTAAATTACCCGTGCCGTATAACTAATTTTTCAAACGCTTTATTCTAGATAAAAATGGAGAACTCCGCTTCGATGGTATTGACAAATGGGGATGTTCGAGGTAGGAAAAGACGCAGAAGCGGCAGCAACAGTACGACCAGTGCTAATTCTATCAAGTTAAGTTCTCTTCCGTCCCAAAGGTTTCCGCAGGATAAATCGCCTGTGATAGAAAATAAGGTGGACAGCAAACAAGAATCCTTCAAAACACCTACAGCTAAATCTGACAAAAAGAGACCTAAAGGAGAAAGAAAATCTAAATCACCAGTGAAAATTGTAGAACCAGAAACAGAGCCTAAGCCTAAAAAGAAAAAGACCAAAAAAATAAAGGAGGATTCCAAGGAAAAACTTCAAGAAGACAACCCAGTTGAAGTAGAAGTTAAACCCAAAAAAGTTAGGAAGCCAAGACAGAAAAAGTCTGACTCAGTGTTAAGTAAGTCTGACTCAGTGTTAGATAAGCCTGACTCAGTGTTAGATATCGCAGTTCCAGAAGGTTTAAATGAAACCCCTGCGCCTAAAAAGAAGATAAAACGGAAAAAGAAAGAGGCAGCTACCCCAACCGTCGCTGATAAGTCTCCGGAAAACCCAACTTCCTCAATTTCTCCAACTAAACCAACATCCTCCATTTCTCCGGCTAAACCAACAACAGAGCCTTTGCCTGAAAAACCTCTCAAGAAGAAAAGGCAGCGAAAGCCTAAAGGAGAACTTAAAAAGGAAAATCCTGCAGTTGAAAGCCAGGATATCGTTTTAATAAATGCTGTTCAAAATATGGTCTCACCTCCCGTTGTATTTGGAGATCTAGGAAACGTATTCGAAAGTCCAGTGAACGGACCAGCTAAAATTAAGTCGAAAGCTAAGAAGCGGAAATCATCTTCAGCCTCTACCTTGGGTGTGGTGGTACCTCCTGCTTCAACGACGCTAGATACCGAATCTTCTCCACCAACTAAAGAAAAAACTATTCCGCCCAAAAAGAGGAAAACTTTGCCTGCTTCCACTCCAGAAGAGCTAAATAACCAATTAGCTATCATTGAAGCAGTTGCAAATGGCCTTGTAGTGGAAGTGGAAGGCGATGTACCATTCAAAAATGGAATTTCTAAGCCTTTAGTTGCCAACGAGGCAGTAGTTTCACCAAAGGTAAGCATTAATTTTCAACCTAACGGCAGTATAAGATCTAGTGTAATTTAATTGGCATATGCGAAAGTTAATTCCTCAATCTTATTGGCTATTTTAGGTCTCTCCCATGGAGAAAGAGAAAGGTGTAACTGACCAGTGGAGTAATAACGCCAATGACCACAGTATTATGAAAGGCCATGCAATGGGATCGAACTGTCAGGAGGATGAAATTGTAACTGTGAATGCTAGTGATTTAATCGACTGTGTTGTAAACTCTACTAGTGAAAGTGTAACAACATATTCACCAGGATTTTACTCTACTCCTTCTGTTGCAACAACGAGTCAAAACTATGTTTCAATACCTAATCCGCTATCCCACGGAAACTCAATTAAATTTAGTACCCCCAAGGATCCTCCAAACAATACGGCTGTTGTGGGTGCAACTGCACCTGCTTGGTGTGCTACAAGTTCGCAGGATAGCCAAAATGTGATTAAGCTTCATTACGAGTCGAATACTGTGGTAAATGTAGCGGCGCCATATGCAGCTCCAGCGATACCGGCTTCCTACACTCCTTCCCTTGATGCAAACTCGTCCATTATTGACGGAAAATGTGCAAATTGTGAGAAAGATGATTCCAAGAGTAAGATGGTGACGTAAGTATAGATTCTTCCAAGCATGCGGATGTATTAAAGAAGGTCCAATCTGTTTTTGCATTATATTGCTATTGTTTTTAATTATAGCTGCGATAAATGTGCCCAAGACTTCCACTTTATGTGTTTAAATCCACCGTTGAAATACTCTCCACGAAGAAGAGGTTACTCATGGTTCTGCTCAGGTTGTGATGATGATGATTCCACAACATCCGGCCAGGTAAATCAGAGAATGGTAACTGTATTCATCTCTTTTTGTGTGTTAAATTAACTGAATTCAATGTGTGACTTGCAGTATTTTAATGACAATTTCTTTCTATCTTGCAGGAGAACGGGTTGAACTCTCCATAACAGAAGCAGTCATTGTCAGTTTAATCGCCTTTATTTAGAAAGGTAGACCATTTCTCAGTGAATTTACTTCCCAGGAGTATTTTAGAGGATTTCAAGTTCGACGCAATAAGATATGCACTAGAGAGCTTGTCACTTGTTACAATATTAGTTACAGAATGCACAGTCTTTCTTATTATTAGCTCCAGAATTGCTTGTTTAGTAATAACTAACGTCTGTGGTAGTACCTTGTTTTCAATCTTTGACCAAGATGTCTATCTTTTATTGAGAAATATGACACAAAAATCATAAACAGTGATGTAACACTGTACTGTACTTTATACTATAGTGAATGTAACTCATATTTGTAAGTCATTATAAATAATCCAACGAATCTGTATCAATCTGAGATTGTTTAGTCATTTTTAGTGCTTGTACTTTTAGCTTCTTGTTCTTCCTTACGTGCATAGTTGTTTTACATCCAGATTTATCAAAAGTAAGTTATGTGAATTTATATGTAAATAGATAAAAGTGTCGGGTTTTTCTATTCCTGTTGTAATTTATACTCTTAATCTTTGAGTATGCCAGTCTTCATCAGCATGTCTTGATAATTGTCAATTATAGTGACGGGTTAGTTAAAATACAAAAACGATAGTAAATTTTTAATACAGTTGAAGAAATCAATAGTAAATGTGTAACTTTATTTAAATTCTTTAAAATTATACTCTTTCTTCCTCCAAAATAGGTTTTATGAAGTGAAGTGCAATGTTGCATTAGGGTCCAGGATTTCTGTCAAAGATGTACTCCCTTTTGGAAGCTAACTCCATAAATCTGCCTGCACAAACGTTTTCCTTGTCCCCACCCTTACAAAAACAATCTCTCGACGCTCTAGTCCATTTTTTTCCTCTCATAAAAACCCATACAAGTTGTTGACCTAAGCTCCCATAAATTCAATCCTGAGTGTCCCATTGCATTCCTCCTCCCTCACCAATCCTTATTATTTTACTACAGTAAAAAGCCTGAGATTGAAAGTTTTCGCGACTTCCCATTAAATTCATGTAATCTCCTTAGGTCCTTACATGCTCAGCAATATAGCTGTACGTTCAGTCTTGTTGCGTAAAGTGAAGTCTCGAAAAAAAATCACCCCACTTGCCACTTACTTGATACCGAAATGAGTCCGCAGGGTGCTGTCATTCCTCCAAGAAAAAGTAGGGTGCAAGGATAGCAGGAATAGAAAGATTCCACTAGAATCCCACGATCAAAAAACTTAACAAGCGTTTCCCTAAAAATCCCTCGCACATATTTGTTACTATTTCAGTTTATTTTATTGTCCTCAGTTTAACAGGTTTTGTTCTTGAGCCTTCAAGCTTCATTTCTACTGCTACTCAAATACATATGCATAGCATCGATCGATGGACTATCTCCATTTACCGTTTATCCTCAAATAGCGTCCGGACCTACTATTGATTACGATTAAATGGGACTTATGGGGTTATTAACAGTAATTAAGGGGGTACTATTCAAAAGGGACACTATTCGAGGCCATACGGTGATAGAAAAGTACTAAAAATTACTACACATTAGCATTACATGCAAGTTCTGTTATAATGCAAAAGCCATTCTTTTATACGTTGATTCCTGAAAGTGAATCTATATTTTTCAATTTTTCCAAGGATTGGTGGTCATCAAGTCAGGATTATCAAAACCCAAAACCGTACAACATGAACATGTTACGGCTTTTGCATTCATTTCACAGCATTTTCTTACATCTTTGGACAAAAAGTAGTAAAAAGTAGTAAAAAGTGAAGGGAAGATCCGGATCCGGCTATAAATGCTGTGGAGGATGCTAAAAGTAGGATGAATCTGATAAGATTGTTGGCAAAAGTAGAGGCGGCGGAAAGATCTCGGGAGTTCTGACTTTGGAGATTGGAGGAACCTTTTAGCGGAGCATATTATCCTTATGGAGTATGACTCATTTAGAACCTCCAACGAACCTCCAATGCAGAAATCCCCGAGAACTCGTCAACAATTCGGCTACTACTACTACCGTTTTAGTGCCTTCCTACCACCAGCACTCATACTATGTATAGCATCACCTCTCTTTCGCTCACTTTAATACCATTTCGCCATACACTTTACAGCTCTCTTACCCTTTTTAAAGGTTTTTATGGGCTGGAGTATGATTCCGCAACTTTTGCAGTCTTTGATGATTCTTGATGATGAACATTTTGGACTCATTTCATAACCTTTCGATGTCTTATTTTTGCTAATTTTTTAACATTATTGGGAAGATAGTTTACTAATTTCAGACACTTTTAGGGAGTTTTGAGTACTTTAGCGATACAAATTTGGGGGTTTCAAACAATTTCTGAGCGATTTTCTATTATACGGACAAAACGAAGCTTCTTACATGGGCTTTTTTTAACCCCATCACCGTGTTCTTTTTAAAGGTTCTTGTGGAGTATGATTCGGCAACTTTTGGAGTCTTTGATGATTGCATGGAACATTTTGATTTTGGACAATCATTTCATAACCTTTCGATGTCTTATTTGCTAATTTTTTAACCTTTTTTTTACATAGTTTTGACATCTTTTAGACTTTTTTTTAGGGAGTTTTGTATACTCTTGCTTCACACATTTTGGGGTTTTTTAGAAACAATTTCTGAGCGCTTTCTAATTTTACGGACAACCCCAACCTTCCTACGGGCAATTTCAACCCCATCACCACCATAGTATTAACTTAACTAATCCTAGCACCTTGAACGTTGCATCTCTCAACATTTTCAACCCCTCCGATGTTCTTCTCCGGGTCTAATAACCATAAAACCGTGTCCTGAACAATGCTACAGGATTCTCGAACACTCAACTTGCATTCATCTCAGCATTTAATATCATATCCAAGTAAAGTTCGAGAGTCCTCGTCCCCCTTATTCTGCTATAATGATACTACTTCCACTTCTAGATATTTGTTCTCCGATGATACTGATACTCGACTGAATCCCCCTGTTTAATATATCTTTCCCCATTTCACATTTACTTTACGACCACCAGACCAAATACCACCGAAAGGAACGTGTAACTTTGAGCATGAAAAAGCTTCAAGGCTTCAAGATCACAAACCAAATACCAAAACCCAAAGCCATCGGCGGATTCAACATCTCAACAAAAGCATACTTGTTTTGGAACTTGGAAGGCTAGTGGTGGATGAATATTTCTCCAGGATACAACCTCTGTCTTTTTATTAGGGAACGATGCGTCGATACCCGGGTTTTGATAATAAAAGTCCTAGTTATATAATAAAATGTTTTAGTTAAATGACATTTTTGGCCTTAGTTTAATTAAACTGGGAGCGGACCGATGTCCCATGGAATTGTTTTGAGAGATAGAGGCTCGTCCGTTATAAACGGCGATGTTATAAATACCTCAGAATTCTTACTTTGTATAGGAATAAACCCCGAATTTATTACTCTAACCTCGTGTTCATATTCCGCATCGAGCTATATCCCGCACTCACTTTGGTTTTAATTTCATTGACATATTGAAGATATGTCTTGATGGGCGAAAGCCGGATGTAATAAAGAAATAATCACTCATTCATTGAAATCCATTCTGATCTCAGATCTCCATTCTTAGCAACTAAAAAAAACCCAGGCGCTGTAAAAAAAATTAAAAATGGTCAGGATCTCCTATCCTTCCTTGCTCTTCATCTTTACCCACTAAACCCCAATAAAAACCCCCAGAATAGCAATTTAGATCCCTACTCTTTGCCACTTTCATGTAGATCATCTTGTCTTTAGGGCGTATGCAACGCATCCTTCTATCTCTATTGTCTCCCCCAACTCCAACTAACTTTACTTTATTCTGGAGAAAGATGGATAGCCCAAAAGAAGAATAGAAACAAGAATGGAATCATGTACAAGGAAATGAGTAAAATACTCGACTACTATTCATGGACAAAACAACCAGCCAAACTCCTTCTTCCATCAACCAACTTTATTACTACAAACTACAAAAGCTAAAACCTTCAAACTGTATATTATTAGTAGAAGATATCCATAGATAAGAACAAGTGGAGAAGAGACCATTACTTTGTGCAAGGAACTAAATGCATTCTATGCACAAAAATGCACTCTTTTAATAAAGATCACCCTAACCATAACCAACCCTATGTTAAACCAACTTCATTTCATCAAAATATAATCGCTGACTTGCTATGTGAAAAAACACTTGAGATGCACAAAGGAATCACTTTCAGTTTGGAAATTTCAACTTTTCATGTGGGAAAAAGTCACTAAATTGGCAATTTTTCGATTCAGCGTAATTTTTTGACAATAGACTGCAGCGAATGCATGAAAAAATGATGTTTTGAAGCATGTTTAACATGTAAAGGATTGTAGAGCGGCTTAATTAACAAGGGCGGCTTATTGTCGAGGAATTACGTAAATCATTTCTTTATTGATGCAAATAGTTCTTTTCAGTTAGAGACGTTGTTGCATTTTGTGTAGTTAGCAATTATTGGTAGTACTTCGTAGATCACGACTTTTCCATCGTTCAATACATAAGTTGTTCCAGAAAAAATATTACGCTATACAATTTTCAAAAATGCTTCATCAATTTAAATTCTAATTTCAAAGAACGTTACAAATAAGTAATATGGGAGGACGTATCTTTTCAAAAAAAAGTAAGGGTGCTTTTGTAACTCGCTTCGTTACTTTTCATCCTTTGCTTTGCGGAGATTACATCAACATACAATTTTCATTTCCAGGAAACTCCAAACTTTTTAACTTTATTCACCCTTTCAAAACTTTCAAGGAACCAGTACAAAAGTATGTAGTAGTAATAGTAAAAATAGCTGTAGCAGTTTATAGTTTTATAAATATTCTTATGCGGTTCTGTGCAGCATATCATCTAAAAGTCAACATTTGGAGAAAGTATGCAGCAGTTTTTATAGTTTCTTTCTCTAAATTCCCTACTAAACACCGGTAGGAGGGTTAGTTTGGTTGATGTTTGAATTTTTTTTACCGATGATACGCACGTTTAAAGGGATAGGGGTTGTTCTTTTTAAGAAAGGTTTCTCTAACCAACTGATTAAAGGGACAGAGAGGAAGAAGGGTGGGTTTTATGTGAGAACATAAAATAAAAAGTAGATAAGTTAAGAGCAGAGAAAGCATTTGAATTAAGAAGGGGATTTAGATGATTCTTCTTGGTTCTGCATGACTAAACTTGATGAAAGTTACATTTTTTCGGAGTCATCCACGATATTTACTTGAACCATTAGCTAAACGTTGAATCGCTTGAATATTTTAAGTGTATTTGGATTTCAAAAAGGCTGGATTTACTTTTCAGTGCGGTTAGAAAGGAATAAAGGAACATTTAAGATAGTTCCACTTCAGGCCTTTTTGACTAATCTACCCTCACTTCAAAAAGTGAAATGCCATTTCCAGAAACAAAGCCGAAAAGTTCGAATTGAATTCTCATTTTTTCATTATCTTATCATTTTTCTGAAAGAAAGCTCCCCAACTTTCATACCCTTTATCTTCGACTAAAGAATATGAACTAAACACTCCAAAAAAGACAAATTAACGTATAAAACCCTACTACACTACACATCTTGTAGTTAATTAGATTCTCGAAAGCCCAAAAGGGCCATTGGGCCGAAATGATCCGTGCAGACATAAACACCCCGTTCTTACCCTGCCAACTTTTAATAGCCGAACTGTGTGACGGTGACATTATCTCATCTTCTTGTCTCTTTCCACTATATCAAAATAACTACATATTACAGCTTATTATACTGCTATAGCAAACATAAACTGACCTGCTAAGGGACATAAGGTAACGAGGATAGCAAGTAATGCACTTCAAGGGGATTGGTGCAATAACAACTGGGGGTAAAAACCTATAAAGTTCGGAATAAAAGAACCCCCAGAATGAAAGACAGCTCTGACTTATATTAAGTTTCGTACAGAAATTTATTATGGAGTATTATAACACACCATTATCATCATATCATGTCATTCGATGCATCAGAAGATGAGTACCTTTATAAGGCCAATATTCAAGTCAACAGTGTACATAATGAGATGTGATGCAATATGAAATACTTGGTCTTTTATTAAAGTAATTTATATCTGTGTAAAAGGCACAGACAAGCTCTCAAACTTCATTAGATGATAAACCTAGCTTTCTTTATAAATCTTAGAAACCATAGGATAAAAACAAGTGGGATATATTTACATTTCAGTACACTTTACTGTACACCATGCACGATGGCTGATGAATCTGTATCTAAAACTAAACTGCATATAGCATGCTCATCAGTTTTGTACTTATAGGATACTAAATATTTCAAAACTTTATTGGTCAAAGTTACATTTTATTATTCAAACGAAAGCCCGTCTTTAACAGAAGACGTATAGTTCACTTTTAATCTAAATCTGTGCTCTACACATTAAAGAATTTGGCTCAATTTATATTTAATGACAAACAAAGCTACAATAAATCTATTTAATTAATTGTCCTTGTGTAGAAATCCCATCCCAGTTCTGGAGCTTTTTGTAGCGTTACCAAAATATTTATTAGCTGATTTATTAGACATCGATTATTGAATCACGATGCTCACTCACGGGAAGAAGGGATAACGGCTACACCCTTCCTTCTTGAAGGCTCAAACTGTGTTAAATTGATTTGATTTAATTTTGATCCCAATGTAGAAGATATGGAGTTCTTTTAACTTCATATAATGCAATTTCATTCCCACTAAATCCCAAACTGTGAACTTCATTGACTGGGATATTCCCTTCCTTAAAATATAACCACATTTATACTTTCCAGTTATAACATCCTCCTATCCCGATTATCTCTAGCATGCTCATCCTTTTTGGGTGGGAGTGACATAACCAACTATAAAACTTATTGTAATGAAGGAACCCTGTTGTACAAAAGCTACTACTAATAAAACTTTATTCCATGAATACAAATAACAATAAATACAATCGAACAAAGTCTTGCTCATCCTCGTGTCTTCCTGTCTGTACAGTTTAGCTGGCAACAGTCTTTATGACTTTGATCGATTAGATTAAATATAATAAAACTAAGAAACCGGAGATACAGAGTCAAGTACTGTTTGACTTTGTACCGTATAAAATAAAATGTTAATGTTGAAAAAACTACAATCAATCTCTGGGTGGAATGAACAAAACTAACAGAATTCAATCAAAAATCGTATCCAACCCACCCAACCTATTCTATTACAAAGGGAAATGCTTAAGCGTAAAATGACACGAAGTATTTCAAATTTGGGTGTGGATGAAAGGTACAACGGTAAATTTTAAATGATGATTTCACATTCATTTAGTACTTTAGCTAGAAATTGTTAGTTTTTTCATCCTCATTTTGTAGTTGTATTAATATAATGGATTTATGAAGTTCGGTTAAACGCTTTCATTGATTTTAAGGTTTTTTTAAAGGGTTTATAATTTACTTTTAAGGTTTCTTGACTAAATTGATAAATGGTAGCTTGCTTAATCTCACATCATTTCAGTTCAGAAAGGAGATAGTTATTTGGGTTGGATAAAATACCAAAATCAAACGGTGTTTTCATTCTATTTTATTTTTTTACAATTTTAAATAATTGTTCGTTGATTGCTAAAGTAATGGATTGAGCAGTTGACAGTGCACAGTTTTATAAATAGAAAGAAGAGATAATGTATAATGCCATATTTAATACCAACCATTTCCACGTTTTCAATGACATTATATAATATTTGCATGGGGGACACATGCATAAAATGTAAATTACAAATTACAACACTACTAACTTTAGAACGTGCAAAATAAACCCATTTTTCTATACACTTATGCGAAAACCTGTCCGGTCAACCTCATTCATACAGTCAGAATCAGTTATTCAGTATCTTTATCCTTAACCTATGTTGCATAGAATAGACACTCTCCTATCCAGTTACCAGTTTTAAAATCCTGTTACCAACTAGTAAGTTAGTTCTTCAAATTTTTTGCATCCACACACAACCCCCAGTTCCCCAAACGACGAGTACACTCCACACCTCCCCCTTCCTTTGTTTAAAACTCCATGCTCCTACCTAATCTAACCCAAACCATATGTACCTTATATATACTCTCAATCAGTATCAGTGCTTTCATCCTGAAATTATTACACACATGTGTTCTGGAGGAATAGCTAAGCAAATCTACAGGGCAAACAAAGCAGTTTCTTCATTTAAGGGGGATGATTTTATTTCTCATCGTAGCAACTTTTTACGATCTTCATCCTCCATCCACTCCCCACACATAACATGATACTTCGGAGTAACTAACTTTAAGCAGATGAGGGGAAGAAGCCACGATAAACTAACTCCACTTCTAACCCAAGTTGTTGTTAAGCCCAAACCAAGACCACGAGTAGGCAGAACAACAACCCAAAGACCATCTCTCAAGTTTTGTTCAAGCAGTTCTTCTTCATACCATATTATTTTATTTTATCCATGTTATTTCATTACATTAGATAGAGATCCCATTAGTCCCATCCCATGTTATACGCAACAACCACCACTGAAACCACCAACCAGCGATGTATGTAGCTGCTAGCTTTTTATTACAAGGGAGGATTGCACTTTAGCATATACTCAATTGCATTGTGTTTCATCATCTATCGTGTTGGAGCTAAACAAACTGCAGTGGTACTTTCAGCAATGCAACGCAACCCGAACATTTTCAAAACCCAACACGGCATTACTCTTAACAAGAAGTGCTACTAAGTAAAGCCTAGGATTCTAAAACTGCATGTTATTCTTACTAACTGAACAGCAACCGGCCAAAAACCACCCTAAAGAGTTCATCCATCCTCACAGTTTGTTCTTGGCCAGAAGCACTACCACATCTACTCACTTTTCTGCCTGCAATCTAGCTCTTTACAAGCTATCTGTAGCTAATTTATTTAATACATTTATTCCCAACCAATTTAATACATTTGCAATTCTCTAACTCGGAAACATGTTTGCAGTTTTTAACGTTTTCTTGTTAAAAAGATAGTCATTAGGGAGGTTTTGATAAGCAGTTGTCGTAAAATTGTCTCAGCTCGCCTCACGATTTGTTTAGCTTTCGAAAAACAACTTTAGGGACGGTTTTAGCCAGGTGAACAGTCTAATTAGCATCAGTTAGCTTTAAAAAGTGTTAATTGACTCTAAGAAATGAGCCTAAAAGCGTGCTAAATTTGCTAAAACAGCCACTTGTTTGAATAGTTTAGCAATAAAACTACCAACTCATTGACAGTACTCTTTTTTTTAAAAAAACAGTGAATATAATTCGGATTCCACGGTCCAATCCAAATTAAAATTAACCCCATGCAAATTTATGCATGCAGGTAAAGTGAAAACTTGATAAGATATCCATAGCAAGACTAGCAATTACCAGAATCATCATAAACTGCATCCTGCTATTATCTCCGCCATCTTTTTCATAAATGTTCACAAATTTTGCAAAAAAACATTAAAAACATAAAACATCTCCCTAATCCGATTAGATTCACCGGTTCATCTCGACAATAAAAGCATTACATTACTACATTATATCATCAGAATTGTAGTGGGATTCTGGTGGATTGTGTGTGCCTATTTCTAAATTATTAGTGCAACTGCACCCACTACTACAACTACTTTACTGTACAACTAATAAAACTACTGCGGTGAGCCTTTTTTTTACTTTAAAACGTCAATGTTTCATGCATTTAAGTTACTGCCGACCTACAGGAAAGCTCGTGGTTTTATTTTACTTACTCGAGTGAGAACATTAAACCCAAGTAAAGCATAACTGAGTCAACCAAATCTAAAAACAAGGTAAAAAAACGAAACTCAGCAGTGATCTTGCTACTTGGATGGTGGTTATTTAGCCCAAGAAATTTTTCAAACTCGATAATCTCTGCGTGCGGTTTGGCACAGTTCTCTCATTCTGGTTGTAAGTTTTGACAGAAATAACACAAAAACAACTACATTATATGACCAGTCTATTATATACGGTTTTGGCAAAAACAATAGAGTATCAAAAGACATTTTAATAACTAACTCTCTCATCGTCTCATCCCAATCTCTAGCTGTCGTCGGAGTCCCTTCTCTCTAATCAAGAAACTTCATCCTAGATCATCATCATCATCATAAGATTATTATTATTCCGTCAGTAACTCGTATGCTAAGAAGCTCGTGGTTGTTTTTATTTTATTTAAAAAACAACAACTTAATTCGGTATTAACAACCGCAAATTCAAATAGCAATAATTATATTCAACCTAGATTTAATCAACGTTAATTTATTTATCTACCTCCTACCTCTGAAAGAGCGACTTGTACCCAGGTGAGTGGAAATAAATAACGGGCTTTTGTCACATATTATTCTGAATAAACTTCTGTAACAGTTAATTGTATAATAACAATAAACAATAGAATAGACACTAACTATCTGAATCGGGATTAATTGTTTCCTGAATTAAAATAAAGTAGACTAACCTAGCTTTATCCATTAAAAGGGTATTTAGAGGCTAGTTTAGTCAATAACTGCATGCTGTAAATTTTCTAAGGAGAGAAACGAATCTAAGTCTGTGAGAGCAACATAACTTTGCCCGAGTTTCTTTTATACTATTGATTTTTTAGAAAGATGAAGCATAATTAACAATTTAACTGCCAAGCCAGAAAATAACCTTTTTAATCCAGTTAAAACTTGATATGCAAGTGAGGCTTGTGATGATGTGAGATTTTAGTACAAAAAAGACCGGTTTAGAATATCCATCCGAAAGTTACTTACAATTGAATAGGATGGGATTACTTACTACTAACTGCATTAAAGGAAACAATAAAAGCTGCTGTAATCAAGAACTCCAGCATTTTTTATCCTCACAGGTCCATCCATTGAATATGCCAGAAAATGTAAAGCAAATGCATGCATTTAGATTCTTTACTCCTATCGTTAATTACAGTAGTACAGCAAAGTATAGTTTAGTTAGCTGAGAACTTATACAACTTAACTTGGATATCTAAGGCTAGTAGTAATTTATAACAATTTAATACAGTGCACTTACTTTTTATAGTAATCTACCCGTGAGAAAACAGCAAAACCTACCTAGAAAACCCAACCTCTTCATTTCTAGGTAATACAAACGGACTCTTACTACTATTACTTATAAAAATACTTCACATTTCTTACAAATTCTTGCACAAGCTGTATTTTTATTACTACTACTAAAAACTATTCATAATCGCTGTGCTACATCGTATCAATACCTATATTACTTTCCGCACAAGCTTTTTCTATCTTAGAAGGTGTTACAGTTATGTAATAGTTTACCTTTGGTAAATGACTGTAAAGGGTACTTAAGACAAAGGCAGAGCATTCTCTGGACCCAAATGTCTTCTGTAAAAATCATTTAGTGCAACTCTATCACTTTTTTCGTATACTTTGGCATGTATCTTATATCCAGAGAGGAAATGGCAAAAGTGTAGACTTGGATAAATTCAAGGTTATTCCATTAGCTACAGTTTTGCAGGAGTCAAAGCTACACAGGGTTAGGCACTTCGCTTAGACCTTGTTAAAATCATTTTAGTTAGGTTCCTCGTACCCGTAGGTCCACGTCTTTCTCACTTACAACTGCTACTACTACTTATACGACTTCTCTACTACTACTTATACGTAGACAACTTTCTGTACTACTGCTACTACTGTGACTTATACGACTTTCTCTACTACTACTTCTAGACAACTTTCTCTACTACTGCTACTTATACGACTTTCTCTATTTCTACTTCTAGACAGTATAAGTAAAAGGCGACTAGTAAAAGTAGCCGAGTTGGTATATTTTATCGATTCATCCCGGGAGTTGCCAGTCCTTTCCGTGCTTTCACTCGGGCTGGGCACTTTTGCTAGGGGAAACTTATCGCGAATCCTGCGGACCTTTCTCCTACTCCTTCAAAGAATTTGCGAAAAATATCTATCTCTTCTCTCTAGCCTGATCATAAAATATCGATAATTACTAAAGCCCCCGGCTAAATTTTTAACAAAATCCATCTTAAAGTTAATCTTTTTAGAGAATTGGGAGGGTTATTTTTTCCGGAGAAAGTTAAGTTCAGGGTTTCTTTCCTCGAAGAGAAAGTAGTGCAGTGTGTTTAGAAATGGTGAATGCGAATTGTGCTCCTGTATCCTGGTGAAATTTTGCACAGGATCAGCTACCTACCATACTACCGCTATTACTCTTACTACCAACCTCTACAAAAATCACATTTATTTATCCAACTTTCTTCTCAAAGTTCTGATATTTATTTTCTGAAATCATATTTCTTTTTTTTCCAATAGGAAATATACCAACGAAGAAAGATCCAGTTCGGAATTTTGGAAAGTGAATTTTTTTGAAAAGTTATTTCGTGTTTAGAAATAACAAGGTTTACATTACTGTTTTAACTTGGAATACTACTACTAACTACTATTACTGCCAACAGTACAAGAACTGCCACTACTAAAGCTACAACTGCCAAATACAACTGAAATCATCTCAAAAAGTTATACCAAAAGTTATTAAGAAAGTAAATCCATCTTTAAAGGGAAGGACGGAAGATGCAGTGGTGTTTTTCAGTATTGGGGATTTTCCTCGTACTCGTCCCAAGTTGGCTAAATGCTCAATCTCAATCCCTAACTGAACTTCTCAAGAGACACTCCGAGTTGTCAGAGGTAAGACTTTTTACACTTTTAGCCAAATACCGTATTTCCCAAAATAATTCTCCAGGGGCTTTATTACTTTAAAGGAAAAATTTTATATTCTACTTACGTGGACAAGATTGTAGGCATTATTTCGGGAAATACGGAGCATGTTATGAAACATGAAATAGATACGGATTTTGAGGGGAATTAAAAAATGTATCTGTCATCCTAATTAATTAATTAAATGTAGCCCTCATTCAAATTGGCGTTGGTTGTATTCAGTACTTGAAGCTACAGCACGGAAATACCTTTAATTCATTACTTTCTCCTTAAATAATTTGACTTTTTTCACTAACTACAACTGTGACTAGTCAATCTTTCAATAATTCATGTGGAATTTGGAAGAGTTTTCAACAATTTAGATAAGAATATTCTTCAAAATGCATCTCACCCATTTACAATCCTTCGTTTTACAAATCTAGGACTAAACTACCTATATAAACTGCAACCTTAACCTTTGACCTATCCAATGAATAAATCCATAAATTAGCAAAACTTTACAGTAAGTCAACCCGGGCTTTGTTATATTAACAGATATAAAGTCAGGGTAGAATTGTTATTGCATTATATAGCTCTTATCTTAATAACTACATAAACTTCTACAACTATGTGTGGAAGAACGCTGTCCTGTACTTGCGTCATTCCTTTCACCAATATTCTATACATTTATGGAATAAATACCTCCATCTAATCGAATAGAATGGCTACATAGAATAGACCCGAATTTGTAAGTAAATATGTTGAATAGTCATCGTCCTCACTCGTATGTATCCTTATCTAACCTACCTCCTATTTATTTTATCTACGTAGGGAAAATTACCCCCATTATTCTCGTCCACGTGCATCAGTCTTGCTCATTTCCATGTAGAAATTATTCCACTGGAATAAGAACAACTTTTTGCTAAATATTCCACGTCATTTCTAAATCTACTTTAATACTGCTGCTACTATTGTAAATGTTTTCCAAATTTATACATTCTACACAAAGTACACGCTTAAATAAAAGCTAGCCAAATAAAATATACGTAATAAAACCGGAAATAAATTATAGACGAGTTCATTAATTATAAACTTCTACTTCTAGAGATTTCAACTCCATTAAGTGCATATAATATAATCGCAGCGGTAGCCGTTTCTGTTCATGGGATACTTTGCCAATTCTGCCAACAGAGGCAAATCCATGACTTCCAGTAAGTTAGCAACTAAGGGATGCGGGTAGTATCCAAAAATCCAGTTAGCGATCAAAGCATCTATATAGGGCATTAGCTACTACTACAGGGTTAGAATAAATGAGCTGAGTACACACAAGGCATGAGCTTGTTAGCCTTGCTGAATTGGGTACATCCTACGTATACAAACGGCAAAAAATTTAAAGGTCAAAGGTTCCTTTCAACTTCTATTTATAATTCGTTAAGTTAGTTTGGTTAGTGTAATGGGAACTTTGGATAAGCTTATGCTTAGATTACTTTCACTCAATGAATCATAAAGTAAACCTAGAAATAGAGTTACTGTACAATTAATTTTAAGGATGTGCAGTGGCAGTCCTAAATAAAAGCATCCCATTAATCAAATCAGCAATGATCTACATTTTGAGCTGTATAAATACAGGACATTTCTAAAATACAGATTTCTATAAAACGCGTATGCAATGCTAAATCTCGGAAATTATTTTGTGGTTTAGCAAGAAACTTCAGCCAGTTTTTACTGACTGACCGATTAACTATTTAAATTGTATTTCCCAGTGATACACTGCTTCTACCCTATTTCCTGTCCTAGAATTCTAAGTATATTCCAATCATATTCGTAATGCAGCAATCTGTAATTAATTGGTACTAGATATTAAAGAAATAAGTTTACTATATATATATTATTATAAGCATAATAGTAGAGGGTGCTCAGTGTGGTATTAAATAACACCAGCAACCAACAAGACTTTTAAGGCTTCTTTTTTTCATCCGTTTTACCCGAATAAAAGCCTCTCTTACCTCAGAAACAATCAGAGAGTAATAACACCAACCCAATGTAATTCTTTACTATTATAATTGATGTAAACCAAATGACCAAACTCATTTTAGACTTTGGTTGGCTACTTATTTCCAAGAACAGGTTAACATACTTATAACGTACCTCTAACTTTACGCATACGAACATACGTGCATAATACACAATATAATCTTATGCATTTATCATTATTTCCTGTAAGTTTTAGTAAAGAAAAGACGGGTAAAAAGTTCATACATGAAAGAAGAGGTGACTATAACTTTGTGGGATTTGAAAGGTTTCTTGCGACCCCTCTAGTTGCAATACATTTCAGATTCGAATACTTATAAACTAAGCTTAAGGTCTGTTCTTGCAGACTGAACGCACATACAATATTTGCGGATATCTTCGAACTGAAGCCCTGAGCTACTATTAAATTCTAGAAACTTTGAAGCTTAATTTTAACGTAAAATTTAATAAGGCTAAGAGGCTTTAATTTGAGGAAACACGGTGTGTAGTTGTATCTATATCGTGGTGTGTTTGTAGTGTCCAATTAATTCAATTAAACTGATTTGGCTTTCCAGTCAGTCCCCCCTTGCGTTTTGCGTGGAGTAAGCTCCACCAAAATACTAAGCTTTCGTTGTATAGTAAATTATAGACACTCCAGTCCATTACTGTACTTATTAGCGATTCACACATGGAGTTCTTCTTCGATTTATTTTCCTAACATCATTAAGAAACTGGCAGGAGGAAAACTTTAACCAACTGTCAATGTCTGGAACGTACAAAACTTACTTTCCTTGGCATAGATAGCAAAACTTTGTACAGTAAATACATACATAGATAAGTAAGTGTAGCCACAAGACATTTGTCCACCATTTGTAGCATGAATGGAAGTTATACGAGGCAGAAGCGTGCTGAAACGGCAACTTTACAAACTAACAAATACAAATGTAAGATACAACCACAAATACAAATAAACCCCCCCCCCCATCAGCGATAAAACCAGACACAAACCAACAAAGGACAATGAATAGGAGAATATACAATAAAATAGATAGAATTATTATAATTGAGAGAATCTTAGATTAACTGAGAAGTTAGGTTTCCTTACTGACTGAGTTTTTTATACTTTATCTGGGTTCTCCATTCTGGACATTTATTTTTTATCGGCCATGGCAAATAATAAATAGGCTGACTTGGCTATGCGTGAACTTTCTAGTGGGTAAAAGTACAGAGAAAGTACTACTACTACCACTACTACTACTTCTACCACTACTACTTCTACTACTACTACTACTACTACTACTACTACCACTACTACTACTTCTACTACTACTACTACTACTACTTCTACTACTACTGCTACAGTAGCTACTACAACCACTACTACAAGAACTACTATTATACTTGTGCAAAAAATAAAAGGTCACTAGTTTATAGGAAAAAGTATGAGAAAATGAGCCAACCCACCCAAGTTGTGAATTGGATTGGACTTGGAGGGTCGTTTCGCTTATCGTAGCGAAGTTTAAGCAAATAATTCATCAGATCACAACCCGATTTCCCATCCAACGGACACTCTGACCAGTCACGCCAGACGAGACGCAAAAATAAACCCTTTTTATAATTGTTTGGATATCCTAGTGTACAGGAATGTCTTTTTATTTGCTTGAAATAGTCGTAGTAAAGTATTGGACAAATCACAACGATACACGAGCTTCGTTAGAAGTACAGCTATTGCCATAAGTTTAGCTTACGTTGGCAGGATAAAATGGAATTTCCAATTTCAGTACAAATTATATTTTTAGCACATTTTAATGTGCTGAGTTCTTTAGTTCTTTATAATTTTTATATAAATCTATGACGTAGTTTACTTTCCCACATACGCCAGGCATATATATGATCTTTCAGGTTTAAATAACTTATTAAAATATGAAGAAGTCGGATATTGAAATATTCATGTTAATTACGACAGTAAAGGGTTTTTGGAGTTTAATGTCAATATGTGACACGAGTAGATAAGATGCTTAGATAGTTTGTACCTTAATATGTTACTGCGTGTTGAAGTTAATTATACTTGACGCTTAACCAATGTACTTTTACTTTCGTAAAGAATGAATGTAAATCATTATTTAAAAGATCCTTTCCGGCATTTATTTCTAAACCTTTTAGAAAAACTACTCAAGCTCCATTTACTACTGCTACACCTGCATAGGATGTCTGGTATGGCATACCCTGGCTGGTTTAAAAATCATTTATATTTGAGTGCACTTTTATTTACTTTCTTTAAGAATTGCAGCAAATTTTAACCCCTTCCTGGAAGGAGTCTACAACTCTGTGTTGCTGCTGTCAATATAAACGTTGAAAGAAGGAAGAAATAAATTCAACAATTGTCAATCTCAGTTTAAGCTTTTCTCTATAACTTAAGAATATATCCATCCCGAAAAGAAAGCCTTTGTTTCTCAAAGTTATATTTGTAGAAATGAAGGATTAAAAATGGGTGCGACGATGTAAAAATTGTCATTCATCAGTCAAAGTCCCGACTTATAAATATTTACACGGGTGATAGTGACGGAGCTGACTCCACCAAAAAACAACGAACCGGTAGTAAAGCAATAGAAGGGCTTTTGCACAGGGTAATAAAAACGAAACGATTGACTCCGAATAAGACGATAACTTATTTCCAGTAGCCTGAGTGTGAAAGTGAAGAAAGGTTTAAGACTTTGTGGATCGGAACATCTTGTCTCTCCAGTTCAAAAATACTAGAAGAAAAGTATAAAAATAACAGAAAGAATGACAAAGAGTAGAAGAACAGAACTAAGATACTAGAGACAGAGATGACAATGAAAGATTTTAAATGCAAAACCGAGAGCATACAATAACCGAGCTTTATCCATCCAACGGATTTCCTATCTGCAAAAAAAATATCTACTATACCTTACAATTTATCAAGCTACTGCAAGGCAAACTTTTGCTGATTCCTACCTGTAGCAAATAAGGTGAATTAATGATTCTTTGCTCCAAAAAAGTGAACAATCAAACAATATTAATAATAAGATTAAGATTTCTTCTGCCTTCTCTCCTTTATAAAATCGCTATACTGAAAAAGTTAAAACTGTCACATGCAGAAAGTAAATCTGCAAAGGCATTTGTAACTTCGTTAGCCTCTTCCAGTTCTTTCTTTACTGAAAGCAGTCAATTTATTCAGGCAATCTCTACATTTGTATGCAAACGTCTTCCCAGATTTGGATAATTTGCATCTGTTTAACCGGTAGCAAAAGCCCAAACAACGACCTAAAGAATTTACTTTATTCCTGTCTGTCCATTATTTCCCAACAATCAATAGTAAAGCCAACCCACTGTTAAAAAAAGCATTGAGTCTACAGTTAAGTCTGCATATGGAAACGCTTAACAAGCTATCTGTTTACTTCTCTTTATAATATAACTAGGGAGTCTCTCAGAAAAAAACGACTTATTATTTAGTGGAGATTGAGACAGGAGTGAACCTCTCTCTCCTTCTGTTGAAGGGAATCCGAGACATTCTTCGGTAATTAAGTGAAGAAGGAAGAAAGGAACACACAGACAGACAGACAAATAAAACCAGATACTTACCGAGTTCTTGAATATATGCATAGAATATATAATAGAAAGTAGTAGCATTAGTATTCGAAGTTGTATGAGTTGTATAAGTCGTAGTTGTAGTAGTCGTAGTAATAATAATAGCAGTAGCAGTAGTAGTAGAAGTAAGGGTGAGAAGGACAGATGGATTTCCAAGTAATGACGGATGATGATCCCAACCAACGGATGAGTTTAGGAAAGTGACGAGTTAATGAGTCCCACACGAGGAGTCCCTTGAGACTCTCTTCTATCTTTCCATCTTTGTACTTCCACTTTACAACCCTCTTCTTGTCCAAATAGGCTTTATAGCATTATGCCTTTTTACAATTGACATTAGAAAAAATATTCATGCAGATTTTGCGGTTGTTTATAAGAACTCGTATGAAAAAGTGAGAGTTCATCATCCCGCATTTCTTCAATCACACATGGGAACCTTTAGTAAAAAAAAAAGTATTGTATTTCTAGCCGAGAATATAAAGCTTTGAAGGAAGACTGTAGTGTTGAAGGGTTTCAACAAGAACGGGATCATCTAATGTTTATTTTGTTTGTTTGTTTACATACTTTATGGGTGACCTTTCACCTTTAATTATCCAGCATTTATCAACTTCACGGTCTACCAATGAAGGTATGAACTACTATCGTCATAAATAAATGCACTAGGAATTTGTATTCCTCCCTGGGCTACGCATCTTGTGTGGTTTATTTTGTTTTCTGTAAAAAAAATAATCCCCGACCCATCGGCTCATTTATCATTTTAATTATCAGAAAAACAAAACATCAATTCCATTATACTTTGAAGAAAGTTGGACTAATTAGCGAGACATTGCTACACAGAAAACTCCTCTCTTCCTCATTTTCATCATTTTTGTTCAATGATTTATTCGACAGGATGAAATCCCCAAACAACTTTATTATACGGAACTTTATTTCCAATAACATCTTCCCAGAAGAAATTTCCTTTCTTTGGATCGATTTATATTTCAATAAAAATGCAAATTACAGTACACCCTTTCTTCCTTCCCAATCTCCAATCTCAATAAGCTCAAAGTCATCCCAAAGAACGTCTTACTACTAAGAGTGTGTCTCTATAATAGGATGCTACTTTTAGAACAGAGAACTTAAAAGATCTCATCAGCACAGGAGTCCCCTCTCTCCTCTTAAAAACTTTTCCTTAAATCGGGTAAAATAATGGAAAGGAGTGTTTGTTAGAAAATGTCCCCTCAGTCAGTAGTAGCAGCAGCTAACTACTACACACCCCCTCCAGTCTTTATTCTTCTTAATGAGCCATCATCCAGAATACAAAAGACACCTCAAGTAGCTAAAGATGAGGACTTTGTCTTTGTAATGTCAGAGAAGTTTTTACTACTACTTACTACTACAACTACTACTACTACTACTACTACTACCACTACTACTACTACTATTACTACTACCACTACTACTACTGCTA
>JAQFZX010001707.1:0-26041 GCA_034682405.1 Hydroisotoma schaefferi | reverse complement strand
GGTAGTAGTAGTAGTAGTAGTAGTAGTAGTAGTAGTGGTAGTAGTAGTAGTAGTAGTAGTAGTAGTAGAATAGTGGTGGTTGAGCTGGGCTGGGGGTTTTGCTGACTTCAGCAACTCTTCTGAATTCATAATGAATGTGACATAATCACACAACCGACACCAAATGACTCTGCGACACCCTTGACAATAACTTTTCTCCGTAGCACTACTCCTACTACCCATGTCTTCTCTGTCTTTTAATTTAAACTAAGCTGTGAGCTGTAAAAGCCAACTTACCATGAATAAAACCAAATAAGCCTGAGCTTACTTTTACCAAATTATAATGAGCAGAAAGCCTTCCTAACATTGTAGTAGTTTTAGTATTTACTTCAGTAATGTTGGAATTCTGTAAAAAGGTGACTACGAGCTTACAGATTTGAAACACAGGACTACTGGAGTAAAGGCTTAACTACCTATCGATGGTGAATTAATACACACCCACTAGAACACTAGCTATGGTAGACTGCTTATGCTCTAATTTCTCTGTTAATTTAATACTACTTTTAATAAAGATTTTAAGTGGATAATTTATCTTTATTTTTTAAATATAAATTAATGCACAAAATACGTTTTTTCTCGTCAAAAAAAATTTCAAATAATTTATCCCATTTTACTTTTCCATTTGTTTACTCGCATACTTATTTAAAAAATCAATAGCTATCCACAACTCCTGCATTTCGGATTACAGTATTATGGAAAGTAAATTCATCAATATTTCGCACATTCTCCTTGAAAATTTATATTCCCATTGGGAATTCCAATTCAGCCATTATTAGCAACTGGCAGACAGCAAGATTCAGGTGATAAAAAGCTGTAGTAGCAGTAGTAGTAGTAAAATTTCACATTTACACACATCCTGCGTTCAACCAAACACGATGATCGAACAACTTTTCTACTACTTCTTCTTGAAACTTACGCAGTTACAATAATACACTGAAATAACAAACTTCCTCTGGAGAGAACCTTGTGCCTTTGACTTGGATGACGAAAAACTTTTCTGCAGCCACAAAAAGTCACTAATATACGTGCATACCATTCATACCCACCACCATAAGGATGTTAGATTGTAGATAAAAGAACTAAGCCGAATCTAGAATGTTACGCTGTGTATATTTTAATATGAAACTATAAGGGAAACTTTCTCTACAGCCTAGACTAAAGTTAACCGAGGGGCTTTTACTATAGTGTAGTAAAGTAAATGAACCGTATGGTTCACTTGAGGGTAAGAATTGGAAAATTTGAGTGGAAACAAGTCAGAATCTATCTTTAAGTAGTGGAGAAGGAAAGGCTCACAAGTTCGAATTCTTACTGTAGAAAATATACATACAGATAGGCAGAAATAAGCCAATTGAGTAATGATTAGGTGTATGATAACAAATGGTAGTATGGGTAGTAGTAAATGTGCAATAGTAGTAAAAGTAGTAGTAATAGTATGAGTAGTAGTAGTGGTAGATGAGTAGAAGTTAGTAGATACAATAAGTATTACACAAATTAGTAAATTAAGTAAACGGTTAACAGAATGTTGTGAGTACTGGTGGTAGTAGTTAGCATGAGTACTAGTATTCGATAGTATGAGTAGCATAAAATATTATAAAAAGTATTAAATACCAGCATGAGTAAAAGTTATAATGAGTAGTAGTAGATAGATAGCCTGAGTAGAAGTGGTATTATAGAAGTGATAGCTATACCGGGGCATATGGCAGGTTTGAGTTTGGTTTGGAGTTTGGAGTAGGTTGACAAGGGAAGAAATTTCAGGAAATATTTATTCTAATCGGTGCTAAAAATTCCAAACATGTGCTCACACTCCATCTTTCTCGGTTCCTTCTATCCCCATCCAGCCAACCAGTTTCGTTACTTAGTTTCCAGCCGTCTTTCCATTTTTCCCAAGGAAGTTCGTACTGGACGAGGAAAATAAATGAGAATTGTAATTGGAATTACTTGCCATGTTATTACAACTACACACAAACCTAGTCAGTTAGCCCAATATGTCATATCCTCACAACTCCAACAACCAATCTCAAGACATAGACATTCAATTTCGTTAGTTATTACTTGAAAAATTCTAACCGAGTCCTTTTTCTTTCTTTGTTTCAGTTTAACAAAGGATATAATACCATATATTACTAGCGTAAGTAGAAGTATGTAGGCTAGGCATACATGTCTGCTGAAGAATAATTGGGATTTTTGTGAAGAAATGGAAAGCGAGGGTAACTGCTTCCTGGAATCTGCACAAGAAAGCTAAATAGTTTCAAGGAATGTTGGAGATTAGTTCTACTTAGTTGTTATTAGTCTTAGAATTCCTCAATGTGCACATTACCGGAAGAGTTTTATGTACCTATGTACTCTTCTATGGATATTTAGCCAGATTTAAGTACCAACAGCAACTTCTACGGCTACTATTAACATTCCAGTGGGTAAATAAGTAAGAGGGATTTAGACAGAGTGCAATTCCAGCTGTTTTTGCAACATTTAAAGGATTAGATGAGAGTGAAAGTCTGGGCTTGAGAAATATTTATTATTACCTTCCTAAAATACCTACGCAGCGTAAGCCAACTTGACTGTGTGAAAAAGTGGCCAAAAGATTATAAATGATGCGATGGAAGGAGGGATCGATCCTTGCCAGGATAAGCAGATTCGCGATAAGTTTATCTCACAGAGTTAACTTAGCTTACAATACATTCAGGACGAATAACAAACAACAAAACAACTCAGTTTTGCTTTACTAGAGATGAGTGAATGACTCAGTTGCATAACTTCTAGCTGTTATCTATGGCTTCTGTTCTGTTGTTGATGACAAATTTGGCAGTAATTTTCCTATGTGAGATATGAGATCTACTTTTAGCATAACTTTACATCTGTATTATAAATGCAATTACTGTTACTACTACTTATACTACTAGCACTACTACTACTAATCCTGCTGCTACTGCTAGTACTATTATTCACACTAATACTTTAATACAGAAGAGTGTTGTAGTAGACAAGAAAGGCTGGAAAGTAGGAGGTTGAGGTAGTTGAGCCAAGATGAATTAGCCCCGTCATTAACAGCCTCTTCTCCTATTTATTCCTTGGCTGTGCGAATTTATTATTTCACTTCGGCCTACAAGACCAGCCCGTTCTCTCATTGAATTCTCCACTCCTCTCGTCGAGTTAGTAATATAATACAATAATGCAACGGAGCTTGAGAGAGGTAATATAATAATAATGGGGGACGTAACTTATTAGCGTAGTAAAAGGTTCAGCGTTAGATGTGCTTGGTTCTTCTAGATTTCCAAGGATTCTTACGGTATTATGCATGTTTAGCTTGTACGAATTGTATATGATGTTTATCGTTTAAATTTAAGAGTGCATAACATAACGAGAAGAAATTACTACGAGAGTAGTTTGTGCAAGTCTTGTTTGATAATAATAAATTCTAACTTACTTTAGAATAAATACCAACCTTTATAGTGGTTTGGACATCCTTTGGAATATTTTACAATGCAATGTAAAGGACCACTATACCACACTTCTAGTCCTCACGTCTGAAAGTGGTACGTAGGTATATTAATATTGGTTGGTGGGCTAGGATGGTTAGGCCCCCTGATGATGAAAGCTACCTACTTGTTGTAACTACAAAGGCTAAAGCAAGCAACTACTTACTAATATAAATTAGCATAATCAAATTTAAATAAACATTCGGAGGAAGTTTATGGGACTGTTGGACGCTTGAGCTGTTCCAATGAAAAGATGGATGAGTAGAATGCTACAGTCTTTAAGCAGTAGATTATTACACGATGGTTAGTGATTTAATTATAACTAACTTTATTACAACTGATTATAATTATTAAATAAAAGAAATCAGTCTGTCGAAGTTCGCCTGGGGAACTTTTAGTACAAGAGATATCCTGTGATGAATGGAAAGTAAGACAGGGAACAGAAGTTTGGAGAGATAGCGAATAATTCAAGATTAAATATGGTTTATTATCTAAAAGACAATGGTACATAACATGATAAACACGTTGATTTAAGTAACTGGTCCTTACAGAAGAATTATATTATAATACTATTAATAGAGGAATATTAATAGTATTTTAGTGTATTTATTTGTGAAATGTTCCGTCTAACGCATTTATTTTTGCTACTTTAAAAGATGATCTCCTCAAGGGGATATTATTAGGGAAAATAGACCCGAACTTTTCAAAGTTATTTCAAACTTTCTTGAAAAACATTTTTTTAAAGGGAGTACAGAGTATCTATAAATAGACAAAGCACTTATAAACATTCTTCTTCTCACTCCTTGATCAGTAGTTTAAAGTGTAAGTAGACTGGCTGGGACTTAGGTACATCTTTGAAAAGTGTAAGTAAGAGTCGGAAGCAATTAAATTAAGATCTGCCAGCTAACCCCGAGCTGTGCTCTGATGTGAAATGTAATGTCATTAAAATTAAAACGGTGCTTATCCTAAGAAGCTTATTAGATTTATATCTTCACCTAAATCTACAAGAAATTTAAGATCTCCTTCTACTAAAATAACAACTACTATACTATTCATGTATTATTCAATACGGTTATAAACAGCAAGTTTCATTATAACTAACTATAAGAATGGCAATAAAGTCTGCAACTTTATCTCTAGAGTCCCTTTGTTAAGTTCAAAGGATTCCTACTTGAGCTTAATTTAAAGGGATGTGAGAAACTCAAAGGATGCATGGTTGGAAGAAGTAGCCTTAGTGGTGCTAATAATATACACCTACCGATACGACTTTCTAGATGATCTTAAGGAAATTATAAATCTCTTTCCAGCACTAGAACAACTACCACTTTACTACGCACTGACATTGCATCAGATTAGAGAGTAAAGTGTTGGATATTATATTTATTTATACCCTTACTACATGGGTATTCAACGTACCGTAGATTCTCAAATTAAAACCTCCTTCTGTTTCTGGCAGTAGTTTTATTAATTGGATGGTAAAATTGACCCCCTTAACTTAATAGTACCTCGGATTGCATTTTGGAGATGTAGTAGCAGAGATATTTTGAACTGCTGGATTCTAGATTCTAGAATTATTTCACCTCTCGTATAATGCCTATTGTAGTTGTTGCCTTTTGGAGTAAATTTTAGACTGATAGTAAAGTAGTAGTAGTAAAGTTAAAGACAGAGAGTAATGCAAAGGGTGAGAGTTTAACAATCATAAAGCATTAGTTCAAGTCACCGTTGCTGTTTGGAAGCTGGCTGCATGTTGAATGTGAGAGTAAAAGGCGATAACCTATTAATTATCACGGGAGAGTAAAGTACAATAATTATCACTAGCTGCTAACATTTAAGCCTCTTAGCTTTCATGTCACGGTGTACAAAGACGCTACGCTACAGCTCTCTTCCTTCTTTACAGCTTCTCCTTTCAATTCCGATCCAACTTCATTAATAAACCTGGAGATGTAACACCAGTATTATATATATTACATTATATTATATCGTTTAGTAGTGATACTGATACTATTCATGGAATAACTAAGAGGAATAAAGTATGGATGGCCATGGCTGGGATCATTTGTTGTAATTCAATCGTTGTATCTAAAAGCTACTACAACTACTACTACCATCACGGAATAATATGAATACTTTAATTTCTGTAAAATTTGGAGCACTGCTTACTATATTTTACTTAAAAGTACATTGCTACCACCACTTTTACTAATGGAAGCACTTATACTAATACTACTACTACTATCTAAATATATTCTTTATACCATTCTTAACACTACTACATATTATGCGACTTCTACCACTACTACTTCTATTACTACTACTACTACTACTAATGCAAATACTGGTTGGTATAAGTAGCACCCAAGTCTACCAAAGTGTGAAGGAGTTTCCTTGAGTAAGATTCCACACCAGGATAAGAAGGATTCGTAGTAGTAGACCAAATCTAAAACTCATGTTCCAACTTATTCAGCTTGAATTGACTCCAACTGTGTGACTCTCATCTAAAAACATGGACAAAGTCTTAAAGACCAAGAGTTCCCTTTAGACTTGCAGAATGTAGAGGAAAATTTCTTCCTTGCTGCTCGTTTCTTTGGTATTGGTAATAATATTAAATTATGTAGTAGTAGCTCGTAAGGACACTGCAGAGTGTACAATGCGGATAGCCTCTTGGTTTAAAATTGGAATTGCGATCGTTCGAGTGTAGATTTTATTTTATTTCACACAGCTTTCTTATTTCATTGCCATTTGCCAACTCATAGAACAAAATGTATCTCCTGCATTACTCCATGTGCTGTATGTATTTTCCAACCCAAAGGACACAATGAAATGGAGAATGGAAGGAGAGCAAACGTTTAAAAGAACGAGGGTTGACTTGTCAAATGTTATTAGCAAATGGGTTGTACAATAGAAGGAAATGTAAAAGGACTGATTTTATAGAGTGAAACGGTCCCTAATTCAACAATTGTTAAACTGGATAGTACGCCATTGGGTTTTGGCTTTGAATTCTAAATGAGGTGCTAAACTCATAGAAAAGTGGTGAGACTTTAATGAAGAGTTTTATTCTAAATGTTAAAAGTTTTTGGAAACTAGTCCTTGCGATTATATCAAGAATTGATTTAATCAGCAAACAAAGTTGAAAAGGGTCTAGAAAATTTTTCTTTTAAAAAATTCTTCTTCATGCAAATAAAAAGGCTGGAAAGAATTTTGTACTTTCTTGGCAGATCTCTTCAACTATTTTTGTCGGTTCAGAAATTCTTAGTAATTTAGAATGAAGCAGAACTTTCTGTTCCTTTCACTCTTTTATAAGAAGGCTTTTGTAATTAAAGTTCAAAAAGATGTAAGGTCTAATCCCCCCGTCTGTACACACTATATAAGCTATCATAAATATGTTGTAAAATTTTACGTGAGTTATATCTACTAGCATCTAAAAGGCTGACTTTTGTTTGCTCAATAGTTCTATGAATTTGGCTAAAGGCTTTTCACAATAAAGTATACCTACGGATGTACAAACGTACTATTCCATTATTCCAACTAACATGTACCTTCCACCGTACTACCTATAACACTGTAACAATTACTACTATTACTGCAGCCACTATTACTACTACTACTAGCACTACTACAACTACTACTACTACCACTACTACTAGTACTTACTACTACTACCACCACTACTACTACTATTATTACTACTACTACTACTACTACCACTACTACAACAACTACTACTACAGCTACTGCTACTGCTACTTCTACTATTACTACTACCACTACAACTACTACCACTACAACTACTACCACTACAACTACTACCACTACAACTACTACCACTACTACCACTACAGCTACTGCTACTACTACTTATACTATTACTACTACCACTACAACTACTACCACTACAACTACTACCACTACTACTACTACTACTACTACTACTACCACATACAGAAGGGTTTATAATAGGAAAAGTCCTCGAACTCCTGTTAAGAATCAACTCAAGCCTGCTCTTGAGTGGTTCCGGAGGCGATGTCATTCCAGCCATAGTTCTCCCCTTGGTTTTAACTGGATTTTTTTCCTCCTCTGCCTTCTTTCCTTCCAAAGAAAGTAAACGAAGCCTTCCATTCCAACATATCCAATAATGCTTTCTCTCGTAAGACTTAGTTAGTATGGGGTAAAAAAGACTTTCGTAAAAAAAGAGCTTTTGGTCCGTCTATTGGTTTGTAGTCTCAGTCTTGAGTTGGTGTGATCTCTGCTGCTGCTGCTGTGAAGTGAGAGAAAGTCTTTAAAAGATCTAAAGTCCTTACTATAATTGCTATAATCCCAATGTCCTCATTCCCTCTACTCTATTTATTTTTTACCCTCTACTTTTTCAAGACTTGGGTGATATTTTGGAATTATATGTTTTTTCCTCATCTTTCTACTCCTTTTATAATGCGGGAGAGAGCGGGATGCTTCCTATGGTTGGCTTTGTAACGAAGGAACTTCCAAGTTAAATTCAAAGTCCAGAAGTTTTTCCCTTTTAAAGAATGCGTCGGGAGTTCTTTAGAGAGTTTGAAAAAGAATCCATCCATCCAGCCACCCAACAGAAGTCAAATCCGGTTGAATAGTTTTGTTCCTTCGGGTGGGTTTTTTTTCCTCGCGGATTTTGTCTACCTTGAGCCTCTGCTTTCTTTCTAGTCGAGTTCGGGAAACTGTGACGGGTTTTATGCCGTCCATGAAGACGGTAAGAATAGATCCTTGGGACCAGAACCGGACCAAAAGGCAGGCAAACTGAGAGGTTGATAGGTGTAGATAGATAGGTATGTATTTACATTTACATTTGTCGACGGTACGGTCATGACATGATTTTGGAGCTTGGAAATACCATAAATACTGCAAAAAATCAAATAGTGATGAATGCATGGAGTAGATGGACATGCACAGCCAAGCACAAAAAGCCGACCAGAAGAGTTCAACATGAGTCGAGAGGCTTTACTATCTCTTTAGCAGAAAAGTTTAAAAAAAAGTTTTGATGGAATTTTTAGCAAGAGTTGCTACAGCTTTGAATGCAAGTTTGGGATGTTTCTGCAAGGATAGTGCATTAAATTAGGTTGAGAATAACAAAGTTTGAGTGGAAAAGTTTTTAGGGAATTTTTAGGAATAGTAAAATTTTTGTGTAAAAAGTCACAGTTATTATAGAAATGTTAAAAATTGCTGGCACAGAATTAAATTAGAAGTTGTAGTTTTCAATAAATGCACAAAACATAAAACTGGAAAATAATTCTAATATGAATATTTTCAATATTGCTTTTTCTAAATACCTTTTCACAAAACTACCAATATGCATAGAATCAATAGCATTAACCATGTAACTCTAAAAGCTTTGTTATAACATTCAGTAGATAAATGGTACTGGTACAGGAATCTAGAAATATTCCAACTCTGAATCTGTGGTATATTTTTTGCTGTGGTAAGTTTATCCAAGACATCACGTCTTTTAAGTACACAACAGACTCAAGACAAGAAAGAGCATCGTCTTGTACAAATATTAAGGTTATCAACTCCATGTAGAAATTCACATGTTAAACAGATGAAATGTGTAGTTGAGATCCAATCTTGGTATGAATGCAACTAAAGTAAGCAATATCCCTTCCTACCACCATACTAAGAGCTGTCAAGTCATCATCAACACGGGAGAAGAACAATCCAAGATATTTACCAAAGAGTGAAACCATACTTGCACTTTTTAGTCCAGTAGTTTGTAGTCTTGATAGTTACACTGTAATGTCTTCCTCACGGCATGCCATGCCGTATCTTTGTGCCTAAACGGCTCTTCAAAACAATCACAGAAAGTAAGAAAGGATTATATGGTATGCTATGTGACTGTGTGATAAGACATCAATTCAAACTAAAAGGAAAACCTGATATGATACCCAAGACAAGGATTGTATAACGGAGACAAAAACAACTATCATATTCATATCCAACTTAAAGAGTTATGATTACATGTAGTATTTGCGTATGCGAATTTATGTATTTGATAATCCATAAAAAGTTAGGTTCTTTCCTAGGTATTTGAATGCGTTATGCAGTTTAAAGATTACTTCAAGATTGAGGCATTTATTATGGGACGATGATACCGCCGAGAAGGGCCGGATCGGATTATGATTGAGTTTTTATGTATCTTTAAGCTACTAGTCAGCAGTACACTGGAGTAGTTTAGTAGTAGAGTAGCAGGAGAATTCTGTAATGCATAATCCAAGCCATGATTTCTTTATCTTATACCATGAAATGATACAAAGATGATGATGATGATGATGATGACGAAGAAGTAATCTGATCTGATACAGGCTGGATAGTTGATGATGATGGGATGCTGTGATGGAAATGGTGATTTAAGAAATGAATAAATAAATAAATATGCAGTGTTTTTTCTTCCAAGGGCAGACGAAACTTCATACCTTTCTGTATATTTTATGCAGTGTTTTTGATAGGGATGGATGTTCATGATTTTGATTATGGAGTTGGTGATATGATGGGCTTGATGAATGTGCTAATGGTTGATGCAAATAAAACTAACCACTACTAGTAGTACTATTGAAACTAGGAGCTGCTATTTCTATTGCTCTATTCAAGGTTTCCATTTATTTCTGACTCAAATGGCATACTATCGTACACATCGTGCACATGAGATGATGATGATGGTTCTGTGTATGTGAAAAAGTTGCAGTCAAAGTTTATTAAACCGTCATCCCTAATGTGAATTCTGATCTCGATCGCACTCAATGAAACTTATCTCTAAAAGTCTTCCTTTCCTAGAATAAGCTAGAACTATGTGGAAGAGCTAGGAGGAAACTTTTTTGTGCATTTCACTCTCGATTCTCTCAATTGGCCTTGCTGCAAAGCTGGATGAGCAATAATAATATAATAGAGACTGCTACTACAACTGCATGGCTAATAAAACGAGAACCAAGAAAAATCCAATACTTTTTCCTTTTTATTTATGTAAAATACCCAAAGAAAGATATGGCAATTCTTAGAAAAAAGATCAAACTCGAAAAGATGATCTTCATCGTATGTACTTCCGTAGCTTTTTTCCTTGCGAGGAAGTTACAAAAATTTAACACAGCCATTTGTACCCATCTCATCTTCAGACAGTTGAGCAGTTTAGATCGTGCATATCATTAACTTTAATATTAGGAAGAATGTACTCTCTCCGTCTGTGTAGGTTACTCGTTGAATCTTATTCATACTTTGGTTAGATTTGGATATTCAAGAGCAGTTTACTTATGGACCTTATATACGTGGATTCCAGAGAGTCCATAGTAAAAATTATCATCTAATAGCGTTAACGTTACTGCTGCTTTACGCATTCAAGTATTACAGGATGAGGTACTTTCTCCTATGGGATGAGTGCAGTCGTGTACAAAATGATGTGGTACGAACTCTATAAAATTTCTGGATGGTTTTTTCAGTAACTTAAATAAAGTTATTGCGAACGTCTAGAGAATTACTTGCATACATATACAGAAAACGTAGCATTTACATAAAGTACTATTTTTAGTAGTACACTGCCGTAGATCTCGAACTGAATAATATCCCGGGCTTAATCTCTAAGATATACGTTACAAGATTTTGAGCTCACTTACTCATCCCTGGCAGTTTTAATGCTAAATGTTGATTGTTGTCATCTCCTCTTCATCCAAGACTTCAACAAACCCACGGCTGTACCTTATTGCACTCTGATCCTCGGTTGTTTGAAGGAAATGGGAATCTCGAGTGTCATCCTCCGCGTGCGTCAGTTGTCTCATTTATTTTCTTCTTCCTGTCTTACTAACCTTTTTCAAGAAAATAGTACCTAAAATAGAAGAAAGTAAAGTTAAAGAGATCATTTTTATATTTATGAAAAGATATCATTAATTTTTAGCCTGGTAGCTGGGTAGGATTACCGAGTAGAGTCCTTGCCTTATTTTATGTACAAGTCTTTATTAAAATAGTTTTTATCTTTGTAGTCTCTTAGCACTAAATAAAGTTTGTCTGTGTAAAAATGCGCCTTTCTTATTAGTAGCAGTAGATTTAGCAGAAGAAGAACAGGACTTAAATCCTTAAAAAGTGGAACAAACATCAAAGCAGGCAACTACAGTTCATTTATTTGCCACTGTAAAACTTACTACTCCTACCATCACTACCTCTTATAAGCTTTACATTACTTCTACTTGAAGTAATACTACTACTACTACCATTGGTACTACTACTACTGCTAGAATTTTATGGAAAAAGTTATATTTTATTTTCTCCATAATTTTCACCATTTTAAGAGCAAAAATCTATCTTATTATTCCAGCTGTAAGAATAAGAGAGATTCAACCATCCACATGAATTTAATGCGTTGAGAAAGCTCAAGAGAGAAAGAGATCGATCTGTTTCATTAGTAGAAATACAAAATATGGCACAGAGAGAGCTACTGGAAAAGTTAACGAGAGTAAATATCTTGTTTTAATAATCCAAGAAAACAATGGACTATACAGCCTTACCTATAGTAAATTCACACACATTTGAGACCAAAATACCCACTAACTGCAGCACTCGTTACTATTAAAATCTGGGTGTTTGGAGGTAAATATTAGTATGCAGTTAAATAGGATGCCATTTAAAAGCGGATAACTAGTCATTGGAGACCTTAGATATTATTCGACACATTTTTAAGCTTATATTGGTTGTTGGCACTCGGCTAGATGTATTTTTTTTGTGGTTAAGGAAGGCACTACCTAGGTTAAGTTCACAAAGGAGCGGAATATTGCTTTCACTACGATACCAAAACCAAATACACTTTTCTGATATAGTCCTCGACTAAAATATTGTATGTATAGCAGTTGCATGGCACTCCTGGCTTGTTGTTTCTATACAAGAGAAAGGGAGTATAAAAGCTCTAAAACTCCTGGAAATGTTACCTGATAAGACCACAACCCATTGTGGTTTTATTTTACAAAGAATATGATTCCCTGCCATTTTCCTCTGCTTTTAATTCAAAAACCCCGACAACCATGGCTGATGATGAGGGACATTACACTGCTACTGCTTTGGAAGATGATAATGTGAATAACGAGAACAGAGAGAATATTAAAGTAGATAGGAGGGGGATTTTCACCCATATAGAAAACTCTAAGCTCTTTCTCTAGAGTTATCAATTTTTATTTTTAGTACAAATTACGCATAGAAGTTTGGGCATAGGAATGGGGAGTTTAATATTAAACTGGATTGATATTTATTATCAATCTATCATTATGGCTTTTGAAAAATATGGGTAGGTTACTCGTAATTTGGCTGATACTACTACAACAGAAACAACTACTACGTTTACCACCACTACTGCTGCTACTACTACTAGGAATACCTGCTACAGCTACTACTGT
Source organism: Hydroisotoma schaefferi (assembly GCA_034682405.1). Taxonomy (NCBI): domain Eukaryota; kingdom Metazoa; phylum Arthropoda; class Collembola; order Entomobryomorpha; family Isotomidae; genus Hydroisotoma; species Hydroisotoma schaefferi. The sequence goes on along the minus strand of JAQFZX010001707.1, from coordinate 13,140 downwards.
ACTACTACACATAAATACACAGTGAACGGTAGAGCATGAACCTAGTGTGTTAATAATAAGTAGCAGAGAAGAATACGGCTATTGATGCGGCGAGGGTGGATAGCAGAGAATGAGAATGAACGACCAAATGCGATGATGATCAGGATGATTTGCTTTTGTTAAGATGAAAAATACCACGGTGGCTTTCCCTAGTGAGCAAAATACAAAGGAGGTTTCTCGCATATAACTAAACTGAGGTTAGGATTATTTTCGAGACTTAAAACCCAACGGATGGGCTTATTGATACTACTGGAACTATCTACTATTTACAGTAGGACTATTATAGCCGTCATCATATCTTTGAGATTTCCTAATACATTTATCTGCCTCACATTAGCCATTGTAATACAACCTGTCGTAGCACGAGCTTTCACTGGTATACTGTGCTTTCTCCGTATAAAATAGACTAATAGTTCTAAGGAGTTATTCCTTTTCTGGTTGATTCTACTATCGGTTAGTGAAAGGGCTATTGGCTGTTACTATACTTCTACGGTTCGGTTAGTTTTCTTCTAGATTAAATCGATGAACTTACCTTGTTTGCTTCACAAGAACTCACTTTTGTTGAACCTGAGGTAATCCTAATATAAATAAGATGGTATGTTACTTACTGTAAGAAAACTATTGTAACTATTATAGTAGTAGTAGTAGTAGCTGTATAAATAATACCTAGTAGTAGCAGAATTAGTAATAGCAATTGCAGTTAATAGATATAGTTGCAAGTTAGTTGTACGAGTATGAATAGGAATAGTAGTAGTAGGAGTAGTATGAGTAGTAGATGGTGGAGTACTACCACCTTTAAATTAAGAGTATATGAAGTAAAGTACCTAATCATTACCTTCAAATGTATTTAATGTGTTTACTCGGCTTTTACGTTTACATTATTTGGTGTGCTTGTCAGTCTGCTGGTCCTTAGCGGTCCTTCCATCTGGGTCTGGTAAAGCCTTCAAGGTGAACATAAACCACCTGAGTACCTCCTAGTACTCTAGAGCACTTCTAGTGAAAGTAAGTTGTCTACATGAAGAGAAGGGTGTTCTACTGTGAATACACGATCAAGTTGATCAATACATGCAGCGCTGTCTAAGCGTTGTATTAAAGAAAACTCTGTGGGACGAATCAGCTACGCTTCTTAAGGTTGTTCGTAGAAATAAGATATAATAAACCAAGGAAATTGTGGTATATTTGCAGAGAATGGAGTACAATTGCTTTACATATTTACCACCTTGAAAATAATTGTATACCTACGGTAGCTTGACAATGGCACTACATAATTTAGTCCAAAAAGTAAACTGTCTTCTGTCTGCCAAACACAATAGAGAAACTTTTAGATTTGTTTGCTCTAGATTTATCTTATTTAGTTTTCCTCCGTGGACATTCAATTTCTTGATAAAATCACGTAAGTAAATGTGTAAAGGTTTAACCATAAGCTTGTCGATCTTATCTGCAATCTAGGATAGGATTTAGTAGAAAAGAGAAGGAGTTGCTGGAAAGTGTAATTTAGCACGTGCCACAAATCTATCGTTGTACTCGTACTCTTCTCAATCTATATACGTAGTAGTTTACGCATCAATCCTCCCAGCAATTGCAGACTTGCTCCTTGAACATTTTCGTAACGTGGTAGGAGAATTTAAATAGACTACCCATCTCCCAGATTCTATAGGGTTAAGTCTGCCGTTGGAAGATGAGATAAATAGGTAAATGCTAAAGTTATATGTATTATAAATATGGCTGTAGGAGGACTGGGTGCTCGTTAATATTTCAGAGAACAGATGAGGGAGGGTTGGAACCAGAGCAGAGCTAAACAGGGAGATATTACGAGATAGGAAATATTATTATTCCTATTATTATTATTTATTGTAGTGATAATGATGAAGGAATTATGGACCATCCAGAAACATGGAGCTAGCTAGAGAAATATGGAGTGGAAGTGGAGAGGTAGAGAGGGAGGGGAGAAATCCTCGGTGTTCGATGGGGTTGACCACGTACTACTACTTGAAGGGTTTGCTTGGATTGTTATTATTATTATCGTTAGTAAAATGGGATGTCTACTAGGAAGTTTAGGATAAATTGGGGATTTTGGTAAGGATTCGTTTGTAGATGAAGGATGCGTAAGTATGATAGTAGTAGGAGTAGTGGTCGTAGTAGTAGTAGTAATAATAGTAGTAGTAGTAGCAGTAGTAATAGTAGTAGTAGTAGTAATAGTAGTAATAGTAGTAGTAGTAATAGTAGTAGTAATAGTAGTAGTAGTAGTAATAGTAGTAGTAGTAAGGGCAGGTATTATTATTATTATTATTAAATGACGTGGATTAGTTCAGGATTTGAAAGGTGAAAGTTTGCTCTTAATATATTATTCATGCATAATTCATGTATTCATTTATTTGGGATAAGAAGTGTAGCTTTTTCAATATCCATTGTTAACGCAATAAAAGTTATTATCTGTCTCAGATGGAATAGAAGGTTACTTTTTCCTTGTTATTCTTATATATCCATTCTTCATAGAAAGTTTTATTATTGATTTCAAAGTTTTTTTGGTAGGAAATGCACGCCCAGTGACAAGTTTTCAGCTCGGTTAGTTACACAAACCTACCCATCTTGAACCGTTGAACTTTGGGGGAAAAGTTGAGTCATTGTATTCGATGAGAACAAGGTGGTTTATTCTGACAGTTAAGGGTCAAGTATAACTGTATACCACGAAATATGAAGTTAGTGGTAGTTCCAGTAGTAGTAGTAGTAGTACTGGGAGCGGAAGTAGTAGTAGTAATAGTAGTAGTAGTAGTAGTAGTAGATGTAGTAGTATAAGTACTAGTTTTAGTAGTAGTAGCAGCAGTATTAGTAGTAGTGGTGGTAATAGTTGTAGTGTAAGTACTAGTTGTAGTAGTATAAGTTGTAGTAGTATTCTATTTCGGTGAGGTTGTAAAGGTAGTATTAAAAGGGAAAGTTATTATGAGTGTGGCGATTGCAGAAGAGAAGAAGTAACAAGGAATTGTGTAATGATGAGGTGGTGATAGTTGTCAAGTAGAGGTTGGACTTGAGTTTGTCATTCCTCCACTTCCCTGCATCCCTTTCCACACTCTTACTCATTTCATTTCACAAAAAAGTTTCACTACTTATTCTTGCTCTTTTTCAGTTCTTTCTAAAGACTGCTGCTGCTTTTGGTTTTTATTATTAAATATTCACAGAACTATAAAAGAGTTTAGTCCGATGTGGAGTCCAAAGTATGGAACTTTATTAAAGCTTTCTATCCCCTGTCCTAGTATTTTCACTATTTCACTGTAGAAGTTTTAATGAATTTAAGTAAAGCAAAACTGTCTTGAAATGGCTAAAAGAAATACGCATTCATTCCTCCTCCAATTACTATAATAGAAGCTGTAGTAGAAGTAAGTAACACTAGCGAAGACGAGAAAGCCATCATGATGATCATTGACCAAGGAGCAAAAAGCCTAAGGAAAGTGAAAATTCTTACTTAGTAATATGCATACGGCACCCTTATTTCTATCTTTTATAAATCATTATATATGTTAATAGATAAGACAGAATTTAACTTATGTATAAAATTATACCATCTACCTACTTCTCTAGCCTCAGTAATAATATGGAGAAGATCTCTAAAACCCCCTTCAATAAAGCTGACTTTTCCAGTATCCTTCTTTACAAGAACACGTTCTTTTGACTAAAAAGTTTGTGTTCATTCCCTATTGAAGAAGGGTTTTCCCTTTTTAAGTGAAGTCAAAATAGTCCTTTCCTCGATCTTGTTCCAGCTTAACTATGGGATGACTCTCGTTTATAAAATGAATCTCACCCGGTCGAAGAGATGCAGGGATGACGGCCATTCCTCGCTCCCTAAAGACATGACATGATCCTCTCCCGATTGTCAGAAATTATTAGATATTATATTGGGGTATTACATTGATCGTTTTTCGAGATGATTGCTCTAATACTCTAGCAAGCAGCCGGATGATAGCTATACATAATATAATATGGTACATACACCGTCCTTATTTCTTATGAGAACTTTCCAAGGTACTATGTGAGAGGAGGCACTACTCCCCATTAGATTTCGAGCCTTAGACTTTCTCTCAAGATGAAGAAATTCATTCCCTATTTGCCAAGGATAAGAGCACAATGTACAAGAAAGTATTATTACCTTTTCTCATAAATTTTTGCCAACTCTGGGTGGTTTCGTTGGAATGGGTTTGTCGTAATATTATTATTATACAGAGTAATATGTGGTTTGGTTTGGTTGAATGGGGGTAGTCAACTATGTGATATTGCACTTTGTAAATTGAAGCAGGGACATTCTTTCGGAAGTACGTGGACCTTTAATAACATGGACTGTAATAAGAAGAGTTCAAGTGGTGGAATTACATTTGGAGAGCTTAAGACCTTTACTCCATCCATTCTATTGTAGTTTAGTAGGCCGAGCTACATGGTGTTAAAAATGTTATTTAAAAGTATTGTGATCTAGTAAGTGCATAGAAAAGTTTAGCATCCTTTGCAAAATATAGTAGCCTTACTTTCATTCAGTATATAAAGTTGGATGATGTAGAGGTTATTCTATGGTTGGGTTAGTAAGTTTGTCTAGTTATAGTTAGAGTTGAGTTGGAGGACTGCATGGAGTGAGGTGACAAATGAGCCTGTAAGCCTTGGTCGTGCTCTTACCACTTTCTTCCTCGGATTTTATGTCTCTCATCATATTTTACTTCCATTTCTCGACAATTCTCAACCTCCTTGGTTCCATTCTTCCCAAAGTTAAGGGTGAAATTGTTGGGATTGTTGTATTCTACTTTAGATATGGTATATTGTACATTTGTACGTTCTGCAGATATTTTGTCTAGGTCTAGTTTAGTAAGAAGACCTAGCAAGTTTACATTTTATTTGAGGTTTTATTTAGGTGAAAGTGTGGCTAAAGATGAGAGAGTTGATCTAATGGTTAGAAGGAAAAGGATGTTTTAGTGAATGAATGACATCCATAGAGGTGGCCAAAATTATAAGGCTTGGGTGTATTGAGCTGAAACAGAAAGTGGAAATGCGGTTAATGAGTAGAAGGTTTAGTAGGTGTGAAGTGAAATAATGACATTTTGAGCTTTGGCCTTATTTACGGTTTTAATTTTCTTCAAGAATGCAACAGCACATGGAAAAATTGACGAATGTAGGAAGAATTAAAGGAACTTATAACAGCCCCTGGAATTATCATACCAAATTAATATATTGGTGTATTAATTTTTGTTACACAATTGTAGATTTTAATGACATTTTTATTCCCAAATCCCGTACGATTGTTGACCAATTCCTCCAAAAGCAAAAGACTAAGTTCATGTTTTTGCAGGGTTAAACTTTATAGAATCAAACTGCCATTTGAGCCTTTCTTATCAATCAAGAGAGTCTTTATACTAAAAGAGAAAGTTGCACATTAAGAGCACTTAAAGCTTTTATTTCCATTAGAGAGACCATAAAGTTTTTCTCTCGTATAACTATTAATTGTTAACTATTATTGCTGTAGACCAGGCATTTAATTTAAGGTGATCGCAGTGTTTGTAAAGAATTGTCCATTGCTACTTCACGTTAATTACAATCGTTTAGTATTTACTCGTTTGTGTTTAAAAAAAACCTAAAGTTCCCTGAAAAGCATCTTCTAAACCGTTTAATTACATTGGGGACTGGACATAGGTACACAATCAGTAGTAAATACACTACTACTAGGGTAAAAAAAGCTATAAACTTTTATTCCATGGGACTAAACGGCTCTTGATTATTGTGGAAGAGTAGATTCTAGTTTGAAAACTGCTACAGAAATCTCCATTGGGATCTATCTATTAAACCGAGAGATTTTTCCTTCATAGCTTGAGTCGACCGTTTAATTTAACTGACGCGACGATACGCAACCAACGGAGGTTTTTGCTGACTTTGTAGCCGTCTAGTTACGATTATGGTAAACATTATTTTAATGCTGTTGCTGCTAGTTCTAGTCCCTCTGCTACTGCATGCGTTTCCTTCTATTACTATTACTGCTTTTTGTATGACGTTAAGTTGTTAGGATTCCTGGTATTGCATTGCAAACGAAATTCACATTTTATCTACACTGTTTGGTACATTTTATGCTATTTCCACTGGGGAATATGTTTCAGTCAAGTCAGCTTAACTATGAAATCCCAGGCTTGAGCCTTTGCCTTCTTGGGAGTGCAATATTTTACAAGAAATAATTCCAAGCAAAACACAACATTGCACTTTCTGTGAATTTTATTAAGACGATGCCGATGTGGTCGTTCGTTGGCCTTGCTTTTGCATGCTTTCCTACATACGGAGGTATAATGGCAGTTTTGTAGATTTTAAGACGTAAGAAAATGAAACGGTCGGGTAAAAAAGGAACTGAGGCTTATTGAGTTTTTTGTCGGCTCTCGGGTGTTTACTCTTTGATCGTTTGAAACTCACGTTTTATTGCCAAGAAAGAGAATAAAAAGTCAGCCTTATGCACAAAACAAAACATCAAAGCAAAGTAAAGGCAGAGTAAGGAGATTAGGCTTGCCTTTGCTTTATGATAGGAAAGAGTGAAGGAACAGATTGAAGAACTGAGACAGATTGTATGGTAAAGCCCAGCTGGTTAAAAAAATTACCTTTTACATTAAACAGTCTTTTGAAAGGGAGGATTGTTTTGTTGGAGGAATATCATGAAAATGTTGCAAATGTTCGTGGATTATTTTTTTGCTACTATTACAATCGCGACTACTAATAGGAATATTACTGCTAATACTGGATATGTACTATTTCTGCTCATTTTGGATGTATCTTTTACTCTGACTTTTTTTACATTTTACAGTGAGGGCTGCTTGTATCAGAGTTTGAAGTAACTTGGAAGGTATCTACTTGGTAAACTTCCCTTTTAGAACTACATACAACGATGACAACAAGAATTACGGTAAGTTGGACAAAACTGAAATTGTTTACAACTAACTTTTGTTACTTTACTTGGTTATAGCATGATTAGTAGATTGGTGGGAAATTAGTTGTGGTGTATTGTAGTCTGGCAGTTCAGTTGGGCTCTTTAGCCCAACTTGGTGTATTGCGATGAGATTTGAAGTATAATCTTATCTTTGAAAGACGATGTAATTAATTGGCATATGTGAGCTACCGAAGATCAAAACCTGGACTGAAATAATTGTGATAAACCTATGTGCTATCTTTATAAAGGAGGATTCCATCAGGACAAGGAAAAGTCCTCCATTTCCCTGTTATAAAGAAAGTTTTATTTCCACTGTCATCCTTAAGGAAAAGACCTTATTAATTAATATAAAGCATTATTGTTAAACCAAGAAATTGAAGTTCTACAGCTTGTAGAATCGAGATCGACATTAGTCCATAGTTGTTGAGGGAAAATAGAGGTGCAACTAGAGGGTTTGGATCCTTTATATTTTTTATAAGACCTTATACAGGAATTCTTTCCCGGTAGGGTTGGGCTTCGTCCCTTATTTTGACGTTACAAGATATTAGTTATTTCATATTAGGTATGTGCATTTATGCTGGTGGTTGGTCTTTATACAAACAGCTTGTAGCAGCAGTATAAGTATACATACGAAGTTGGCTTCCCACTCGAACTCCTGACTTGGTTGGTTGGGCTGGCGTTGAGCCCGCAAATATTTCCGGAATTTAGGAAATCCGCATGAATTATGCAGATTCAGTTCCTCCAGAGCAGAATTGCTCAATGGTCGGGCATTAGTACACAAAGTCGTATTATTACACAAATTTCTAGTAAAAGTAAGCCTTCACCTAACCCATTTCTCCTAAAGCTGAACCTTCTTGGTGAAATTCTTCTGGTGGAAAGATAAAGAGTTGGCTAAAGATTCTGGTAATTTTATTGCTGCATGACTCTATCTTCTGCCTGCCGAACCCTATACAATTGAAGTGAATGGCAGGAGCATACCCCGAAAAGAATTTAGGTAAAGGAAGGTAAAACCCGACAGGAAAAAGATGTTCCATAAGATTTTATTTTATTCGAATCCAACCGAGAGGTTAAAATGGTAAGAGGCTGACATACATTATTGTGGCATATGATTTCAATATTGAATGTGGTTTGACTTTACTATAGAAAAGTTATGATCTGTCCATCGATTCTTTTTACACGCCTGTCCCATTTTAATACAAGACGATCCTATCCATTTTATCCGTGTAAAGCTGGACTGGGTTGGGCTCTTGAATCTAAACTCCCTTGACAGACAGTTTACACGCTCAACTTAAACACATTCCGAAGATATTGATAGGAGCCTAAAAGAAAAATAGGGGTGAACGTTATAGCTTTCGATGAAAATACCGGATATTTCGGAATAAAAGCACCTTTAAAATAAATAAAAAATATGTTTGATGCAACAAATGTATTATTAATCCTTCGTTCAGTTGTTCAGGTAAAGGACGCTTCAGCCAACGTAAACTGAGTATCCGTTTACATAATTTTAATTATTTATGAAATTTTATTGAATTGAAAACAGAAAACAATTCACCGCATAAAAAATAAAATACAGTGACCGTTTCAATTGCTTTCTCAAGCCCTTAGAGATAAAAATCTAATTTCTGAACTTAATTATGAGGTTTGGGGAAAGGGGGGGGGGGGGTAATTTAGGGTAGGGGAGTTATTTTTCAATAGGGTCATTTGCAGGGGGGAGTTATTCCGGGGGGGGGAGTAATTTCCGGAAAAACGGTAGTACTGAAGTGGGTTCTCAGAGAAATATCCATTGTGAATACTGGGCAGGTTTGCTTTATACTTTGCAAAAGAATATTTAGCACGAGATACGAGAGACATTTGAAATGGCAATACACCCCTTTATATATAAGATATATTTTGTCCATTTATGTCTTCATCCTTTGGAAGAAAAGCCAGGAATAAATCAAAATGATAATGAGCCACTGCCAACCTCTGAAAAGAAGAAAAAGAATGTAGGAAAAGGCATAATTCGGATTCTCCCATTTTTTTTACTCAAACCACACACGTTTTAACTGCGTACGTGTTTTTCGAAGTCACCTTAAAACTACTTCTTGAAACGGAGTATTTAAACCTCTAGTGTACGTATTATTTTAGAAATGTAGAATAATATAATATATGACGTCTCGACTCCAATCTTCTTGGGTTTTGGTTAAGTAATAATGTAAGGGTTGGTGGTTTTTGTATTGTAGTGCAAGAGCAATAAGACCAAGTGGAATTTCTATCTCATTTTTCTGTCCGTGAAAAAATGAATAATGAACTAGACAAGGGGATATTATAATTTTTATTTTCTCTTTCACCACATCAGACAGTTCCATGTCTTAGTTACTTTAGGTAGGTTGGAAAGGCATGCTTGTGTGGTGTTCTTTACATATTATTTTATATAAAAGTGAGAGGAAATAGAGTAGAGCACAGTCTCAGTATAAGTTTGATCTTATATCTTTCTGGGGAAAGTGAATTTCAAAAGGAGGATTTTATACGTTTTTATGGGATGGAAAAATTGCAAAAGAGATATGATGAATAATAGTAGTCTGTATTAGAAGTAGTAGTGGTAGTAGTAGTACTAGTACTAGTAGTAGTAGTAGTAGTAGTAGTAGTAGTGGTAGTAGTGGTAGTAGTAGTAGTAGAAGTAGCAGGCTGAGTAAGGAAGAGCTAATCTTTTATTCACGTGAGCATGAAGAACATAAAATAAAATAACACATAACATAAGATAAGATCACATCACACATGGATAACGAGCCGAGACAAGATTTGGCTCATTTTCTTTACTCATCTTCTGCCTCTTGTACTACCACTTTTACTATTATTACTACTGGTAGTAGGTATGCATAGTTGGCTCTCCGCTTTCTTGTCGTGTGTGTTTTGAAAGAGAGCTAATTTGCATTTTTATTTTCATACGAGGAATATTTTAGCAAGATCTTGAGTAAGAACTACTACTACAACTATTATCACTGTAGTAATATCTTTTGGAGAAGATATTATAGAGTCAAGTGCTTTGACTAGATTTCTCCACGTCTTACATGGTCTACAACTATTTTTACTACTAAAGCTAATGTACGTGGCTTATTTTCAAGACGATGATGAGTAAAGTAGGCTAGTTAGGCTTTTTGAGAAAAGTTGGCTTCGAAAAAAAAGAAGAAGAAAGCTAACATTTCTCTCCTTTATCCTGAGGTTCATTCTGTAACTTGGAATAGTTTTACTTCTTCTACCTTGGAATTTCATATTCGCCATAAACGTTAGCACAGAAGGAGCTCGTATGTGTATTAACCTATGGAGCGGTTACTGTTTAATGGTTTCCAAAGCTAAAATGCGTGGCATTCGATGCAATTCAATTTTTATTTTTACTTGAGTGTTCATAAAAGGTGGAGTCTTAATGGAGCTCTTTTATACTACGATTACTACAAGGCAACTAAAATTTATCTACAACGCAAGTGAGGACAACTAATTGGCAATCGCATTGACAGAATTCAGTGTTGAAAAGCTTTTAAGGTATTGAGTGTCGGATGTTTAATGGCTTATTTTTACAGATTTTTTGACATTTATTGCAAAGCTCAAGTGTCTACGTCTTACTAAATACAAGTATACTAGCGTTTGGACAGTAACGCCGTAAAATACTACACTACGAAGGCAATCACTCATCCCTCTTGTAAATATCTAGTAACGTTTTTAAATAATCTGTACTCATAGCTCCGTTTAATATTTCAGCTCAAGTTGAAACGGAACACCAAACAATAAATAGTAATAACCAGAATCCATTCTGCTCTTCAAAGTAATGACTTTAATAGGCTTAATTATACCAGAATTAATGACAAGCTTATTAATTAGTGAGACAAGTCTTAAATTAAATGAACTGCTGTCTTTCCTCCCAAGCATAAATACATGGATATTACGTAGCAAATTATAAATATAATGATGGGTTAGTTATTCTAAACAAGTGCGTGCGTTCATTCAGCAGGGAGTTTCCTCTAAATGTAACTTTAATTGAGACCGGTTCTGCCTGTGCATTGACTTTTCTATGTAATTTTGTTTACACAAGGGTTTTTATCCGGATAAAAATGTTACCTCACACAGAGTTCTTGTTCATGCTGTCCTGAACTACTTAACTGTATCACTTCATTCAAAAAGACTCAACTATCAACCTTTTTGCTGATGTAGATGTGTTTAACTTTTAAATGTAAAAAATGAAGACAGCTTGAATTGAATGAAGTCAGAGGAAGAGTCACTTTGAATTATAAATGAAAACTTTTTTATTATACGCAAGATTAAGCGTATAGAATAAGTATATTTCCAAAAGTGTACGTGTATATGCATATGCGTATCCCATGTTTTTTTTTACCTCCGTGCATGCACCAAAGAGATAACAAGGTAAGCTCTTATTCTTTCAAGTAAAAAATCCAACAAACTTGGAACCAGGTTTGATTTGACGTGCCAGAGAAAACAGAAGACACTTTTGTATACACACACCAAGATAATCTTGAATCCACTACAGACTGCCAAACACTTGACTTGGTTCATTTTTGTGCTTTTAAAACCATAAAACCTCATGAATAGGACGCGGCTTCTATTAACAATTCATTTAAACTTCCAGTGTAGTTGATACAAAATCTTTAAATTGGGCCTAAGTTGTTGCGGCATAATTGTGAGGGCGGACTGCCATATTACAGAAAATACAGGGCGACCTTCGAGTAAATGTCTTATCAAACTATCATCAACATAAGCCCGCAGTTAGCATTTACTTTATACTGTCCTGACTTCATGACTTGACTTTAAATTTAAATTTTATCACATTATATTATAATAAAGTTGCGTAAGGTGACTAACATAAAAACACCGAGACATAGACACGGTATTGCCTTGTTTGGCTGTACCTACGGGTTTGCCCAGTTTCCTTCTTGACACTTTTTGACACAATCTCTTCAACTCCTTTCTCTGGAGGAGCGCTGGGAGTTGTTAAAGTACAATATAAAAATATAACAAGGTGGCCAAGACAAGTGTCCACTCCTTTGGAGGTTGGATGGAATTATCCTGCATAAAGTTATCATCACATTGTAAAAGGGAAGCTTCTGTTATTTTAATCCAAGTGTAGGAAGCTTTAACCCTGCCTTGGCTTTGAGAGGTTTGGAATTACATGGGCTGGAGACAGGCGGATGAACGGACAGTGTCAAAACAACCTGGCACTGAATTGGCTGTGGTTTTTATTGGGTTGTTTATTTACTTGTATGGCTACCTCTACTACTTCACCACCACTGCTAGGTATGTATGTACTACTCAGTCTTTAATAAAAAGGAAATCTGACAGATTTACTGTCCAACTGGGAGAAATGGTCATAGTAAATTGTTAGCTCGTTTAGTCCCCTTTCAAATGTGATGATATACATGTGGGCAAGTGGAAGTCTGATGGTTTGGTATTTAAGACAGAGTGGTTTAATATTTTGTGAAAGTTTACACTAAACTATAGGATTGCATTCAAATTATTGATACATACAGTATATTTATTTTACGGATGAATATTATTTGGTTAATTGCTTATTAAATTTAACTGAAAAGTAAGGTGGGTAAACCTGTAAAATGGGCACTTTTTATTGCTCCCAATTAACGGACGAATCATTGAGTAAACAGACAACTATTTTACGATGGCCAGCCCTGGCTTTACAATAATCAATTTCACTATTGCAAGGATTGATAAATATCGTTTGGATATTCTATTCCACTATATAGAAACTTACTCTTCTTTATATCTTTCTACAAGGAAACACCAAAGGTTGTATATTTATTACTTCGTATGTTGTTTTTAGGTTTATTTAGAGCACATAGAATGGAATGCCATCATCAAAGAAACCACTTTAATAAACCTTGCATTGCATTGTAGTAGTTCAAGCATTTTTACCCTGTCTATGGGAACATTCAGTCTGATTTGTGCTTACTAAAAAATATTGTCCTAAGTTGTTCAAATGTGAAATATTCTATTGAAATATTGTGAAGGTAGAAAGAGCAAAATAAAATTCAAAGAGAAATTTTAGGTATTTGGTATAAATAGATGTAGTAGTAGAAGTAGAAGTTTAAGTACCCTAAAACCCCGCCTATATAACGCGGCTAGTAGCGTGAATTTGGTGGAAATTTTTGTCTTAAAAAAGGGGG
>JAQFZX010001706.1:0-26060 GCA_034682405.1 Hydroisotoma schaefferi | reverse complement strand
AGTAGGTAGAAAGGAATCTGGTACCAGCTTTTCATCCTCGGGGGTGTGGTACAAATACGGTGCCCCCCTTTCACATAGAAAATGCATGCTTAGGGTAGGGAGAAAGGAATCTGGTGCCAGTTTTTCATCCTCGGGGATCCGGATCAAAATGTGGCTCAAAAATTGACCCTTAATGTACTAAACATCCTACTATCAAATATTTAGATAATATTTTAGATGTAATGGCAAAGATACTACAGAACAAGCTGCAGAATTAAAAACAACCAATAACAAAATGCCGATATATGTCACCCCGATTAAAATGCCGTTAACTGCTCCAGCCATTGGCCGTTGGCTGGTCAATTTAACCAAAGCAAACGATGAAATGCGTTGTCCCCGATATGTTTTTCTCCTAACACTGGCAAACATGCTGCTATTATAAGACAGTTTTATAACGGACCCTGTTGACCATAAAACCTAGTAATAATCCACATCCTCCTACCAATGCTTTTACTTCTTTCCATATATGATAAAATGCCAGGCTTTGTAGGAATAAAGATTAACTACTACATTCGCTGAGCAGTACATCGGTCAGGCATAAGTCGGAAGTTGTAATAGCAGTAAAATTAATAATGAGAAACATTAATTGTATTTAGCATGAGACCCTCAGTGTGTCTCGTATTCTGGGTAAGAAAATAAATGTTAATTCATTTTTTTAATCTAATCGAATCTTACCGAGGAATGCTATCATATACCGGCATAGTTAACATGCAGTTAGAAGTAGCGTTACGTTACATACAGTCGGTGATAATTCTTGGTTCCGTTTGGTTTAGGTTACAGCCATAGTGTTCCATTGTAACGTTTGCGATGAATTATCATCTAAAGAAGAATTAGATGAGGATTATCAGTTGTTAAACTATGGTTATGGTTTAAATTACAACGGGTCAAAGCTAAGAACAAGGCGATGGTCACTAGCCCCAAAGTTTTTGGAAGATCGCTGTGGTAAATTATGCCGTCTAGCTAACAAACCATTCGGACGGTTAGTTGGAACTCGCTGCCAATGTCTTTGTCCTGTTGTAAGTGACTTGATTTAACAGTCTGGATAGTCATGAAATGATAACCCTTAACTTTATTATAATGAATACAATTCCTTAACTCAGAATACGCTGAACTACTACAGCATTTGTTCAGACACTTCTATGATAACCTGCCATGGATTTTGCCAATCAATTGGGTACAGAACGGGTGGGGATTGCTATTATAACCTAAACTGTTTTTGCTTTTGTGGAAAGAAGGACAGCTACAATGCGTCCATCGTATACACAACTCCCTTAATACCTTTGTATTAATCTGAACATTATGAGAGTTTGATTGTCTATTTCAAGTAAACCATAAATAAATATGTAATGCACTTCGTCTAACTTTCTTCAGAATTTTTTTTACATTTCATACTAATCTGAATTTAATAAGGATCTGCAAACAACATATTTACTTCCTCCTGACTTGTGTTTTTAACTCAATCGATTTTTATACATTTATAAAAACGCATATACTACTGCAAATTCAGACAACATATAAATCTTTAAAATGTAAAAAAAATCTGGTTTTTATCGTCTTTAAACTAATTGTAATAACTTACACGACAACCCTTTTAATTTAAATTCCTACAGCCTTGGAAATAAACGTGTTTTGTTTAGTGAACATAAAATTGATTTCCATATTAGCACCCTGCCCACCTTTATACTAGTATAGCTTTTAGCATTTATTTGGCACGCATAAAACAGCATTTTGTAGTGTAGAAAGGTACAGGTGGATGCAATTACGATCTGTCTGAAGTGCATGGTTAACTTTATGAAGATTTAGGGTCAAGGACTACGCGAATAAATGTGGTAGATAATTAGTAAACTGACAGTGACAGTCATAAGTCTATACATTTCGTTTACTATTGTACCATGGTGTCGACGATGACATAAATTCTTGGGTTTTCTAGCCAAGGCCGTGATATCGTGATTTTAGAGTCCAAATCCAAACAAACCAACTGGCACATGTACGTACTTACGTACTTCATTCAAAGAATACAAAGTAAATTAGTATAAAACATAACTAAAGTTCAGTGAACATAAGCTGACGATGTCATAAAATACAAAAAATAGTCTCATTAAAAGTATGTACTCTTCCAAAGTTCTGGTGAGATCTTTGTCTAGCGTAGCTACACTTACACAGCCCTTTCTAGCATCACCACACTGCATTTATGTATCCTCCAGTAGTATGGCCAGCAGTACAACCGGAACTGCAACTGATAATATTACAAAAGTCATGAAAAATCCTACATCTGAAATACTTGATTCAAGTTCCAGTGATAATGCTGTCAGGAACTACGGAACTGATGCTAGAGATCACTTGAAAGTATATCAGTTTTTTTATAAAATGCCCAATATACATATGAATAATCTTAAATGCTAAAAATGTTAAGTAAACATGCGTTTATCACAGGTCACTGCCGACCATCCCAGAGACCCAGATACACATCCTATGACCGTTTCTAGTATAGAGAGAATATCTCCAACGGTCAAGAAAGTTGTTTGTAGTACTGATCAAGTACCCGTACCATTTTCATTCAAACCAGGACAATGGTAAGGGACATAAATGCCCGATATTCGACAGTACAATTAATTATATTAATTATAACATTTGATTTGCCTTTGTCCCCTGCAGGGTTGATCTGTTTATCCCTGGGATCGAAAAGGTGGGAGGTTTTTCCATGGTCTCAAGTCCCTCTTTACTGGAAAATACGGGTAATCTAGTCCTTGCCGTCAAAAATTCGGAGCATCCTCCAGCTAAATGGGTTCATAACGAAGTGGGTGTTGCTAAAAACGATGTATTAAAATTTAAAAAATAATTAATTATATGCTATTTTTCATACTGTAGTGTAAGAAAGGAGCAGGGATACTTGTTAGAGTTGGGGGAAACTTTTTCTTGGATTCTAAAAATATTATGAGGCCTGGAAAGGATGCCCGAGTTCTTTTGATTGCAGGGGGCGTAGGAATAAACCCGTTGGCATCAATGGTTTTTGAAATCGAGGAAATTATAAAACGCTGTCAACCGATCCAAGGGGAATCACCCCTACTAAAGACCTTGTTGTTGTTTAGTGCTAAGACCCCGGAAGAACTATTATTTCGTGTAGGTTTACGATTTCGAAGTATAACTGTTTTTTCTGTGAATGTTTTTCACAGTACAGTATGAATACTTTTAGGATGATTTCGAACGGATTACCAAGAATGGTCACTTACATACCAAATATTTCATAACTGGAAAGGCTACGAACTCCGAATTCAACGGTAAAGTTTTAACATTATTATTAAGCCGGTCTAGTATTGTGAACATTATTATCGTCTTTCCAATGCAGAGGGAAGAATCACCAAGACTAGCTTGACTGATAGTGTGGTCCGCTATCTTAATTTGCAACCCAACACCAATGAGCTACGAGACTGTCTTCAGACCTTTATATGTGGTCCCCCAAGTATGATAACCCAGACTAAGGAGATATTATGCCAAATTGGAGCCCAACACATTCACTATGAGAATTGGTGGCAATAAATGACTGACTATATGTGCACACGTCAAGAAAAAATAAAGTTACTTGAAGTTCTGGACGATATATTTTTATATTTATTTTTACAAATCATAATCATAAGAATGAGCATTTAAGTTGCCTTTTTTACCTGAACGAATTACCTTATGACTTCTTGGGTCTTCACTGCGTTGGTTCGCTACCCAGCAAAAGCATAAATGCATACCACAAACAAAAATCGTCCGAAATTTTCTGGACTCTGAAGTTTGAAAGGTCTCAGGCTGACTGATGTCCATGGCACTTTCCAAGGAATACAAATACTGCAGGTTCTGATGCAAAATCAAACAGACGGATGCAATGCTGCGAATGGAATTGGTACTACATAAATAATAAATTCGGCGTCCAAGACAAGTCGACGATCAAATTAAATTACGAATGCTTGAATGAATTGAAATGTTTTGCGCGAGATTAATCTTAAAGAAATGATCGGTTACCCAACAGAGATGTTTTGAGAGATTCATTCAGGCGAAGCACGAAGAAGTAGATTCAGATAAATTCATTTTCAAGAAAGAAGTTGATGTTCGCAACTTCCAATTCCCTTCCTAATCAATCTTCCCTATAGTAAACTTGACTTTCCCTACTCAAGGCTATTTGTAACTTGGTTTTTGATGGCGATGCCGTATTCTTTTTCAAACTTCTTTTCTTTTCAATTTTCAAATTCTTGAAATTTTCTCTTGAGAATTTCAACCTCCCTTTTCAAACTGCTGATTCGAAATCTCGTATACTGACTTCATTACCATAATCCTTATTCTCTGTGCATATTTAGCTTGAACATGTTTTCTGATTTTCAGAATTGTTTTCATCATCAGTGTAAATTCTTACTTCATTTGCGTACCTTAATCATACAAAATAAAGACATGGATTAGCAAAGTTTTGTGAAAAAGTACATTATCACTGCTAGTATTTTAACAAGATTTTATTTGAACAATCTCACTCAAACCTGACTATTTTTTTTTATTTAGTATAAATCAAATGTTAAAATTTTCAAAAATTACTCCCTGAAATCTAAGTAAATTCAACACAATACTTATTTTCAGTAAGACTGAACGAACTTAGGGAAGATTAGCCGACAAACTGCGTCAACCTCAAACTCACCTGCAGTAAGAAACATTAATTTAACAATGTATTGATAAAACAAAATGTTTTCTAGAATACTCATGAGTTCTCCATCCTTTCATGGATATCGGTATCAGTATCAGTGCTTACAAATCGAGCATCCTTATCCTGTCCTACCCTTTAAAAATGTACGAACTAGGGGTCTACAAGTAATTATACAACCAAATCAGACCACCATACTAAAGTAACTCTTAACAATATCCACAGCTTAAAGATCATTGACATTATTTTATATTTTATACAGCCATGAAACAAGAAGACAAGACCATATCATCTCAACAGTAATAGAAGTACTAAGAGCTAAGAATCTGTAATATGCACCAGAATACTGGATGAAACGGAGATTTTTCATTTTGAGGAACGACAAAAAAAACTAATTACTACCATGCTACCATTAGATAGATTCTGTATAATCCTTACAGTTAACATAACGCAGTGGCTAGCAATTTGCATTGCATAATCAAAGAAATTAGAGTAAATAAATCTAGGTTTACAAATGTACCAAGGATCAGATGGTTTTCCATGTCCGAGCTCGCAAAGAGACTACCATCTCAAACGTAACAAGTAACTCTTCTAATATCGACCTAGAAATAAGAACCACAATCTTAGATTGAAAATTCGCTTATAAACACTACATATCCTACGCCGACAGAACGTTAATTGCAAATCGCAATAGAAGGCAATCATAATTCTGGTAAAACTAACGTGGGCTGAACGATCGAGATCGAGAATATCGTCGTCGTCTGCTGTAGTACGGAGATGGAGAACGGCGATAACCTCGGTAGTCATCTCGCCGTCTTCGCGGACGGTCAACACTGCTAAATAAAACAAAACCATTGATTGAAACTTACGATTTAAAATTACTGTTATAGTATCGGTAACGCAAATTAATTCGTTCAACTAACGTCGGTTTTCCCATGTATATTCCAGGTGTTGGCGTGTGAGCCCTCTGGGTAATTGAAAAATCAACTCGAATACGACGCCCATCGATTTCAATCCCATTACAGCTGTCCTTGGCTGCTTTAGCGTCTTCCATACTTTCAAAATAAATGAACGCAAACCCTCGAGAACGCCCAGTCTATAGGATTGTAGAATACGGAGTTCGATAGAGAAAGTATTATAGCAATTAAAAGCTGAAGTGAAAAGCTCCATCAAAATGTATTTTTCTTGCGATCAATTATTATCATTAAGACCAATCAAGCAAATACTAGACACGAATCATCAACATTATGGATATAAAAAAAATAGCCGAATTAAATTAAAGAAGGCTTGCCTGTGCATCAATAACAACAGTACACTCGTCAATGGGACCGTATCTAGAGAAAACCTCTTTAAGGTCTCTCTCTGTAGTTCGAAGACTTAGCCCAAAAACACCCAAGCATTTGTTGGGTTGTGGATCATCTTGCAAAAATCGGGATGACCTAGAGTTACCACCTCTTGTTCCTTGACTGCCACCTTGATCTGGGTAAGAACTAACCCTGCTCCCCCCATGCTGCCGGCGCCGGCCAGACACGGGGCTCCTAGAGGGACTTCTCCCACCCCTAAATTACCAAAAGCCTATTTATTATTTCCTGAGCATTTTAAACAACCAGACAACCGAACAGAAGAAAAATCCGATTCCGATTGCAGTAAGAAACGAATTATTTTTACCGGGAACGAGAGCGCGAGCGATAACCCCCTCCACCACCTCGGCGATAGCTCTTTCGCTCACCTCCCCGTCCCCTGGATCGGCTTCTTGACCTGCTAAAAGACCTCCTGTTGTGGCGACTGGCCGATCTAGACCTCTCTCGGCGCCCTCCTGGTCCAGGGCTTCCATTCATTCTCGGAGAAAGGCTTCCCCGACCTCCCATAATATCCTGCAAATAATAAAAAGCCATTTTGGATTTTGATTAAAATTCCAACCAAATTGAGATTGAGAACCCAAGATTGATGTAACTTAAGTCCATATCTCTCTCACATAATCTTCTACAAATCCCCCTTCCGGAGCAATGCGCATTTTGTAAGACATTAGTAAAACGTGTCAACAAATTCAACACTGACAACTGACTACAAAGAAGAATAACTGATTAAATAGGAAAGAACTATAAACTTCTAGCACCAGAAAAACTCGCTTTACAAAACTTTAAACAAACCACGTCGACAAAACTAGCAATCACAAGCGGAAAACGATTAACAACTCCATTGGTTAAAAACAACATAACATTCTACGCATAATACAAACGAGATAATCATGGACAGATTGACATTAACATAACGAGCTATTAAATAGGAATGAACGAACGGTTGACGGTGAAAGGATGGAACAAATGGACATGTGGAGTCTCCCCCATTCATTTCACACTCTCCTATCTTTTCATTCCTAAAGTATAACTTAAATAAATACTGTATAGGATAAATAAACCTGCTCATACATTAATATTCCCTTATCGCACTTTTTCTCAATGAATGATCGAATCTCTGTTACAGTTTTGATTACATTTTAGTAACACTAAATTGTACAATTACTTATAATTCGATAAAAAAAAATATAGCTGCACCATTTCGTACAAAACAAAGACGTAAAGGCTTGATTTGATTGACGATACCCTACCCACTAGCAGCTCACACTAATAGAAAAATAAACACCAGCAAAAAAGTAAAGTTGCTCGAGAAATCCCAAAGCGCCCAAATACGGTAACAACGAAACAATATCTTTTAGAACTCTGGGCATCGTCGTCGACAAGCGTCTCTTTATATTTACTGTTATATCCGGCAAGGTCAAGGTCAAGGTCAAGGTCATACCTCTACTCCTCCAATTATGGAGGGAGGGATTCAGGGATTTTTGTGATGTGATTTGTGATTGCAGAATTTAACCTAGCTAGATTAGATAGAATCCTTACCTTTCATGTCCCTACGATAAGAACGTGTTACAAAACGACACTTATCAATTAATCTTATCAAAACTAATCCGACCGACGGCTCCGGCGTCTGCTTACCTACCTAACCGTTAATATAAAAAAGGAGGCTATCCAAGTTACATTTCACATTCTAAAAATAAAAATTCTTCATATAAAGAACCAACTATTGAACTGACATGCCTTAAAAACCAAAACAACCCCATCCTTTCGCCCTTTTTACCACACAAAACTAACCAAAACCAACCCGCAAAACCTTCCTTTTCTTTAAAAATTGCGTTAAATTAGGTTTTTTTTATTAGAAAAATTAATATAAAAGTTCACACTAACCCGTCTATCCGCCATCAATCAAAACACCTTAAAAACGACCACTTATCCACACAGACAGATTCGATTAGTTAGTAGTTTTTTTAAAGGGAAGAAAGTAAGTTCGGCTTACAAGATTCCTTCTTTCCGTTTAGTATTTAGTAATTCTGTGTAATTTAACAACTCTTCCGGTTATTCCGGGATCTATCTCCTCCACTTCTCCTCCTTTGATCAGATCCGGAAACGAAAAATGTAGAATGTGGAATTTCCTTAGAGAGAGAGAAGACGCCGTTAAACGCACAATAATCCTCACAAACCTAATTATTTCAAAGTTAATCCAATTTTTTTCAGAAGAATAAACACAGAATTGGAGATGCGGAATAAGAAGATGTTAAATTGTATAGAAAAAAGGTAGGAAGAAAACTTGGAAAAAAGGGGTAGAGGATTTTGTGATGAGAAGACGCAGATTTTGTAAGAAAATGCAGCCGGTGACTCCGGCCCGGGAGGCTTCGAACATATATTTTTTGGCTCCAATTGTACATTTTATGGGTTGGGCAGTGCTGGCCTCCTTTGGGGTGTTTTAGTAAATCCAATTCGAAGCCTCAGTTGGATGAAAAAAGATGGCCTTACCTATCAGGTATTATATTGTCGAGTGGACTTTGTTCATGGAAACATTAGAGGTTTCTCCTGAAATTTGAAAATTTAGGGTACCGAATTTCAGGAAATAGCTCCCCCGGGGGAGTTATTTTATTGAAATAACTTTTAACTTAGGGTGAATTTAAATTTTTAATATGGAAAGGTAGAGGGGAGTTATTCTGTAATTTCCAGAACTCAGGCTTCGGATAACAGATTTTGGGGGATGAGGAAATTGGGATTGGAAAAGTTTTATAAATAAATTAGAGAATGCCAGGAGGAAAGTTTTGACGGTGTTTGCAGAAGTTTCAATATTTTTAATATCTTAAATCGTGAACAGCGACAAAAAAGTTCATGGGTTTTTATGACTTTTTTTAAATGATAGATTGGTCTTGATCATGCAACGGATTCTACTTTGGGCCAAAGACAGCTTTCTTTATCATTGTATGTAGGTATATTTAAGCTTTCTCTTTATTCTTTTACTTTCCCTGTTATTTGGAATAAAAGAAAGTAATTTATATAATTAAGAGAAATTATTAATCGATTAGAATTAGTTTTAAAACGTGTACAGTTTCCCTTTCTTATTGTAAAAAGTGAGGAAAGGTAACTCTTTAACTTGAGTGGATTTATGTAGAAATACATTTTATGAAAATTAGTTGGTACAGGTGTGCGCTAAACATTTTCATTGCCTTTTACTCTACAAATTTAGCACCAGTACCAGTTGGGTCTTTAGCCCAAACAAATATGGGTTTATACCTTATTTAGATGAATTTTAAATTGGATGGAGGTCTGCTTTCGAAGCCTTTAGACGCCTAGAGTCTCAATAGTGGTTGTACACTAGGCTAGGCATTATGTGATAGACACACCATTATCTATCACATAACTGTGTGCATAATTAGTAAGTAATTATCATTGAAGTTTTTGACTATGGCTAAACTGAACATAGAAGACTATCGAGTGAAAAAAAAACATTTTTATTTATGTAAATCTAGAACCACCTTCTCTTTGAAACTCCCTTTAATTTAGATCTCTTTGAAGAATATTATAGTAATGCCTTAATTAACCTTTGAAACATGAGACTGTTCCATTAGGCGTCAGCTCTTCTGGAGAAGTTTATTAGAGTTAACAAAAACAACTGGAATAATGCAGTAGTTGTAGAATAATAATAATTTCATTGGTTTCATCTTTCAACAAATAAAAAATTCTACCACGCAATGTTGTATATTCAGAAATCAAGATCTTTTCAAAGCAACTTAATCAAATACTCTGCATTAGCGAAGTCAACATGGACTAGCAAATAAAATACTGCTGTTAATAAACAACCTATAGTCAGAAAAACCACTTAAGGATTGTGAAACAACATCAGCTACTTTACTCTTGTTGAAATTTCAAGCAAATAAAAATAAGTCATAAACCATGTTCCGGTTGTTTCACTACATTTTATCGTGTTTTTTATCATTTATGCGCTACCACAAGCTAGAGCATGAGAAGGTCTGTCTGTTATTACCTTCCATTTAGCTCAGGTAGATATAATAACATTATGTTGATGATGCTGATGTGGTGATGTGCAACTTATGTACTGTGTGCTACCGTATGGAGCATAAAGACACAGGTAGACTGGTAATATGATTATGAAATCTCATTTATGTTTTGTCGAGGGCTGAGGAAAGTGAAAGCACCACCCCCAGTCGGTTTCCGTAGCCAACACTACATTTCTCCTTATGTAAAAATGCTCCGAGTTCTACTAGAACAAACTGAATATTTCCTACTCAACGTTTGTTACTCGAGCTTTAACTTTTAGTCATACAATGGGATCCGGTTCAGCCAGGTAGAGTGGCTCTTCGTCATTTGCAGTATCTGCTATTTGTCTTCCCTCTTAAAAACCAAACTGTAGCATCTATCCTAGTTGTTGGTAGGCTACTACTAAAAGTTCACAGCGTTTACTACCGTCTAGTTACGGTAAAGCTTTCTCCAAGAGAAAGCCAGCTTTCCCCACGCTACTTTACCTTTCTAGAACATGGGATTCAAGTGAATGTTGGCCACGCATGAAATCTCATACCAAGCATCCTCCCAGTAGTAAGTGTAATCGCGATAAAGTACGGACGAAGGACCAGTACCAAGGGCCCGGTACTACCAGCAGTACTTTAGTTGAAACTCGTCGTTGCTATTACTTAGTTGGCTGCTGCATCCAGCATCAATTCATCGCTGCATATTTCGGATTGGCTCGGCTTGGCTGCTGCAGTTTGTACTTTTACTCTGTTGCTTCTCTCCTAAAGTGAATTCTCCTCTTTGGCAGTCTTAAACTTTTTAGTTGAAGAGAACTACCTCGCTCACCTAGCTCCCTTTGTACATACAGATTAACAGATTTAACATTTTAGTTCTTCAGTTTCAAGCAGAGTGAATCCACTATCCACCGAGTCCTACTAATTAAAGTGGGGCTTACCTGCCTAGACTTTATGTTAACTTTACTTTTCTAGCACGATGGGAAGGGAATGATAAGCTATTAATAGACCTAGTTGGTCTCTTGCATGTTGCTCCAGGACGAGTGAAGAAAGCACTACTTCATGAAAGTTTTTTTCTTTTAATAAAGTGCATCGTGAAAGTGTAATTGGTTTTGTCCCAAGAAAAATAGCGTGCATCTTTATTCTTCTGTAAAGTAAAAGAAAGTACGGGGACTTGAGTCTAGAGAATTTAACAAGAACTTAAAAGCTTTCTAAAGCTTATAGAGAGTACAGAAGGTTTTATAAGCTTTTGCAAATGTTAGGATGGGGAAAAATACGCAAAAATAATATTGCATACTTTCATAAATAAAAGTTCTACTTCTAACACTTCACTCTCTGGGTGTGAATAATTAATTGAAGAAAGAAGACACGTAGAAAGGAATGACAGAAAGTATTAGCCCTTCTTATCTTACGCTAGGATAGGATTTAAATAATGTAAAAGTACCCTTTCATGAAGTATTACAAGTTGGACGAGCAAGAGGCTTTCTCCACAAATTCATTTCATCTGCAAAAAAGTTCGACCGCTCAGGAGAAATGGACATGACTAGGTAAAAATACTTTTGCGTTTTTAATTAAGATGATGGAAACGGAGGAGAGGGCTGAGAGGGAGAAAGTGATCCGGTTTAAGTACCTTTGTATACCTGATAGCTGAAAAATTCCATACAGTGGGTATTATATTGATGAACAACCCTAGATTAAGGTCTAGTGTCTTTATAACTTTTCTAACCACTTTAAAGTCCATCAGCTTGGATAATATTGTAAGAAAACATAAATGTGGATCATGTTTGACTCCTAGAACGGCTCCCCTATGGATATAATGTTTTGTATCTTTCCAAGCAATACGTAATCCTATTTCCGTACGTGTGCTAGCTAGTATATGCAACATGATCATAGTCTAAAAGGGTAATTCAGTTGGGGTTTTAAATAATATTATATACGAACACAAGACTTACGATACATGAGACTCGGGAAAGTAAAGTGAAAGTGGTGTGGAAAGTGCTTGGTTCATCATGACTCAGGAACTGTGGTACTACAGCATCGACAAAAGGTAAACAGGGACCCTCTACTCACGAGTGTTCGCTTACAACCATACCTTTCTTCAATTTCTATAGCTCTTCTAATATTAAAGTCTAAAATAGATTGTTTACTTCAAAGATTATACATAGCCATGGCCATGACATACGGAGAAAACTTTTGGAATTTTTATTCACTCAAATAATTGTAGATATGTTAGATGTAAGATAGGACTATCGAAGAAGAAACTTCAATCGATTCAATGAGAAACTTTGAGGGAAAATTGCAAGGAAAAAGCTGCTTTCATGTCACATACACACGGGACACAAACAGTATAAGTTTAGGGTTAACACAAAAGCAGTTGCAACTTGTTGCAGTAGCATGCGGTTGGTGTAAGTTAATCCTACTGCTTATTCTGCAGAAAGCCGCACAATGTATTACACTCACTTCGTATATTAAATTACACACCTTGTCATTTTGGTCCTGGAAGTCCTGTGTGTGTGATTGAAAGTGTAAACTTGATGATGAACTTGGAGCACAATTTGTCATTGACAAATCTCATTAATTTTGCCATATGAGTCAAATTCTCTCATTTCAAATTAATTGCACGCTGCGCTGTAGTAAAAACAATGCATAAGGTAGAATAAAGGGTTTGTAGAATAATTATGGGCTCTAATTCATTAACTAGTAGATTGACGATTGGCAATGCTTTAATCCTTGAGCTCATGTATGCATTCAGTGTCGTATATAAAAGGTCAGGTATAAAAGTGAGCAAAGTGACATCCACAATTTAAGACACACTTCATAATTTTATAAATAAACTGAAAAAACGTTACATTTATTTTTAAACTATTTTCAGGCCAACCGACAGAACAGTTCCAGACATCGCAGTCATCGTGTCACACCTAAGGCATTTAGCAGCACTAACTGGAGTTCCTCCACTTTTACTAAATCAGTTGGCAAGTGTTGCCTACCTAGAACAACTTGACTGCGGCGTTACATGTAAGAAATTGATTGTTTAACGCTATTATAACTCACTTGTAGCTAACTCTATATACACAATGATCGTGACTGGGGGGAGGTTCGACACATCTTAAAACTTTCTCTAGCTTTACATTTCTCAGAAACACCCTATTATAATATCTCTGACGGAACGAAACAGTTAAGAGCTCCTGTGTTTAAAATTATTCACATTTGAGGTCGATAATAATTTTGTATTCTGCTCGGATAGGAAATGTAGACGAGTATGCAAATATATATAAAGTTAGGGAACAGGAAAGTCAGAGAATAAACGGAAAAAATGAACTTGCATTATATGATACTTCCACTTCTACCTAACTACTATAGGTAACTGTCCCCGTTACCGAACATAGAATCTCTACAGCTCGACAGCTAATACTTTCTCAACTGAATCACTAAATAGTTAGCACACTGAACTATACTACTAGAAATTCAATTTAAATTTTTTCTGAAAAAAATTAATCTCAAACTCGGTCGACAACTTCCTACCCCAGGAAGTTCTACAACTTGTCATTATTTCTTCTCAAAATTCCTGATTTATTCTACAACTTCTAGGGTTGTATTTGTATTGGATTGGAACATCTTTTAAATATAAATTTAACATGGTAATATTGGAATATTTGAGAATCAAATTTCCTCAACAAGTTCGATCATGTATATACCGTAACGAGATTGAAAATGATTGGGCTTCTTCACCACTAACATGCCATTCCTTCTTAAGTCTGGGGAAACTTTTACTTGCCTTGGGTAAATGGATGCGTCTTCTTTTTAAAAACTATATTAAAAAGGGATTTACTTTCGCATCTTGAACAAGATGGAAATCCATATCCTATTACATTGAAGAACACGACATAAAGAACATTTCATGTCAATATTGATTTATACATTTAATACCTAACTTTTCCCCATATCCTAATAATACTAAACACCGCTTCTCTTATGTGTTTTAGTTAAAATCTTTTTCCGTTCCACGGACGCAGGCCTACTTCAGAAAGATGGAATTGTTAGACCTTTACATTTTCATCTTTCTTTATTGCAGTTCAAGTAGTGATTATTTTTCTTTCAGTATATTGCTTAACTTTTCTCAGGTAAGCTTATACACAATCCGGGAACTGATATTTTATTTATCTTTCTGATAATATACTATTACTATCCGGATCCAATCTTTTGTTAAAAAAAAGTCGAACAATTTCTTACATTACTGATGTAAAAACTTCTTATGGCAGCTATGCAAATGTTGGAAAGAAGGATTTGACTTCCTACTCCTATTTATATTTAATCTTCGATTTATACCGAGTTATTATAGGGTCCTACTCTTTATAACAATCTGCTAATAAGTTCTAAAAGAGGAAAGAGTTCTAGCGTCTGGAATACGTAGAGCTAAGAAATTCAGATTTCTGTAACATAAATTACATCCTGGATATTTTTCCGAAACTTTTGCATCACCGTACAAGGTTATTTCAAATGTATGCGAAGGGTATTTTAAATTCACCCTTGGTATTTAAAACCCATATTTGTAGAACTAGTCAATGCTAGGAGATTGGTTTCATGAGAAAATTAAAGCTTTAAAGTTAGCAAAAAGTACTAAAAATTCGGTCTTTTCTGAAAGTCATCGTCATTCGTTCAAGTTTTCATGCCATTAAGCCTCGAACGCAATCCTCTAACATAGAAATTGAAAGAGATGCTACGGAATTCCTTAAGGAGCAATGTGTAGTGTCTGATTATCGTTTCTATTTCCATTTGCAACATAATTTTGTACCAGTAACTGTCATTTGTTATTCACAGTGTACCGTCAAGGGGACAAAGGGACGAGTTGGTATGCTGTTCTTCTGGGAACCTTAGATGTTCATGTTTCTAAAACAGGAATAGTTGAAGTAAGTATCGATTACAACTTTCAACAGAAAGGGGACTCTAATTCGTGTACCCTAACTATATTTGTGTTCTATGACTGCTATAATCTCTTCAATTCCATGTTTTATCTTTCTTCTGAGTGAGTAGTCATTCAAATAAATGGTAGATTGCTTTTAAGATTACTTTTTTTTCACAGGACATGAACGCAGTTTCGAGGAGTTTGGGAATGGGTTCTTTCTTCGGAGAATCTATTCTGGATGACTCTCCTAGAGAAAATACCGTCGTCACTAGGGAACCTTGTCAACTGCTTCGGGTAGAGCAACGTGATTTCAGAGCACTGTGGCAGGTATCGTACGTTTTAAGCTAATATAAACTTCTACTGAAGTATCCAACCCATACAACAGTCCCATATTGCAAAACACTTTTGCTAAATGCATAACCTTTGACCATGTTCTCTCTTTCGGGCTTCGATGGCGTAATTTAGTACAATGGTTCTAATTTCAGCCATCAGCTTTAGTCTAGTACTAAAACAATACTATAACAGTCGTTTGGTTGGTCGTTGATCATACAATTGGTTTATGCGTACGACCTTGTAAATGTAAATGCTTTCTTTTGGTATATTGAGGGTTGTACTGTCCTCATAATAATTTCGTTCGTGAACCTAAACTTCATATATTGAAAGCTAACCGGCTCGGTACTAATGCGATTTGTATATCTAGTTCGTTGCAGTATTTGATGCTAGATAGTAATTTTTGAATTTGAAGTACTTTTGAAGTAAAAATTTAACCCGCAGGTCAATGCTAAAACTGAAATAAATGAGTTCAGTGAATAATTTTCCTATATAAAACAAATCGCTAGAAATCCTCCTGGATTACCTCAGTAAAAAAATTAATCCATTCGAAACTAGAATGTCCTATTTGCAATTGCAACTTCCAAAGTTAGTGCAGTTGCAAATCAGCCTGACAATAAACGTTTTCTATAGTTTTCTATGCATGTTGAAGCTGATGACTTCAATGTTTTAGTAACAGAACATATAATTTTGCAAGCCGTTATGAACTGCGTATGGCTTTATAAACTATAGAACTAAACATAAACTTGTACTTTAAAAAAATTTCGAACTGTACGTTTTCTACAATGTGACTCTTTAGTATACTTTAAGAAGGCAAAACAAGGCAAGACAAATTCATCGTCAGTTAGTCGGTGAGCTAGGTGTGTGTTTATAACCTAAACTGATTACGCCATAGATAACAAGACTTGCGTGCATAACCCTTCCGTTCTTACCCAATTTACAACTCGAACTCACAACATACGACGAGAGGCTTTCTGAAAATTCAAGGATTCTGCACAGTCCCTAGAAACTGTCACTTTGTGTAATTACGTTATCATTACTTGTAGATTCTTGTTTAAATAACCATCCACCACCACCAGGAATGTTGCACAGTCTTGTAACTTGCATTTTGTATTCAAATAATAAAATTGTAGCCCTTACCCTTTTATAGACACGTAAGGTATCTCCCATATTATTAATTCAATTCGTTTCAGTTTGTCTTCCTCGCCATATTCACTCCATTAAAAACTCCATTTAGTTATGATGCTGATAGGAGAGAGCTTCTCGCACTAACTAAGTTATTTTCGAACTACCTGCAATAATAAGTTTTGTCCCATTATTATGTCACTTCTTTTTACCGGAGCTAATGTTGTGAGAGTGTCTCTCAGGAACATTTATGAAAACATGACTTTAGACGTTAATTAGAAGCAAGAAAATAAGATTTTCTCGTTCTTCATAACCATAATGAACTCTTTTTATAATTGATTGCTTACTGACAGCATGTAACCAATCAATTATAATTTCCTGTCGCTCTCCATTTTGAAGTAAATTACTTTGTCTCAAAGGGATCATCTCGTAAATCAAATTGGAAGTTGACTTACTCACAATCACAAGGACAGATACTACCCGTTGTTCTAAATCTAAGAAAGAGAGAGGCAGGACTCCTTATTACTTACCTTATCCAACCTTTTCTTGACAGGAGATTGACACCGTAAATTCCAGTTGATTGAAAGGAATGTGTACCCTTTCAGAAAACAATTCTGATCGATTGTCTTGAAAGAAAGCCCAGCACCACCGCTACGAATTGCCTAACTACTAAAGGACAATAGTAAAAATGTCATTCTCTCTGTCTTTTTCCAAGTCCGACAGGAATTTACTGCTCTATTCTATTGTTAGCAAACAGCATGTGCCTTGTGTAGTAATAAAGTTTTTCTACTTTCTCCCTGCAAATCTGATGGGAGAAAACAATATGAAAATCGATAGATAGAGTAATGCTTTTATACTTTTTCATTCGCAGTATACAAAAGTTACAGCTGAACTTAGAAATCGTCACGGATGAAAATAGGCAGTCTATAGTTAGGTCTGTTGACTCCCCCAATTTTCGAGTAAAAGAGACATTCAAAACTATTCGAAAAAAGTGTGTAATGTAATGCGAACATTAAACATGAGAAACACATGAGGTATATGACAGGAGATCAAATACACCTGTCGCTTTCACAACTACAGTATCCCTGCTTTAACCTTGTCCCTTTGTACAAAGTGCCTTTATTTTTAATAAAATAAAGTGTATTGTGACACAAGTAGTTGTAATCAATTGCACATTCCTTCGGCTCCCTTCCGGATATTGTGTTCTTTAATTAGCTTTTCCATTCAAGGGGAAAGTTTCTTTCAGCTGGATATAGTATTTAATTGTTATCAGAATTGTACAGTATTACAGTAACAATCTCACTGGTATAGGATGGTTAATGGTGTCCATACTCTAGCCTAAATAAATGTACCCAAGGAATGGGATTTTCACTATTGGGATTGGGATGCTTAATTCATTTTATGTTAAGTCCTCAACTATACTGAAGTTTTCAACCTAGCCTGTCTGTAGGGTGCAATATGTCATTTGTATGATGGTGATGAGTGCAGTATAAGCCATTGTATCAACCGTTTTGGTGAAAGCACTTGGGTCCTTCGGGTATTGTAAAATGATGTGGAGGTTCTGGCTAGAGACGTGATCAGCTTTGTAATTGGATCTTGTCAATTTATCCATTCTTACTTGGTCTGGTTGGTTTATACGGTGGCAAAGCTCCTTACGTAACTCCGTATTCGTACTTTTAGTACGTTACGTACGGGAACGGGATGTAGCTGGATGGTCGTCTGCTGGCAGTCAAAATGTGATCAATATTGTGTTATGTTCCAAGCTTATCGAGCCTCCTCTGTCTGCACTGTGACGGTCTGTAGTAGGTTGCAACAATTTTTTCATACAAATATTGAAATAAACTAAATTTTACATCGATTGGCCAAATTTTAAAGATTTCTGATTAGAAAAAGTTATTTTGTAATAATAGAGGGTCCGGCTTTACCCTTTGGGGTAGGTGCGGTTTAGGATGTCTGAATTATCCTTAGAGAATCTACACCCAATAATTTGAGGACTTTTCGTTTATAAGGCTATGTATAGTATTTATTTATGTGACAAGAGTGGACCAAGAATTGATGTAATGTCATGAAAAGTTAACCATACCTGCCTGAAGTAGGCAGAAGCCAGAAAGAAAAGATACCAGGTAGACACAAAGATCGATAAGGCTCAAAGGAAAGTACACAGAGTTTAAGCTAGAACTCTTCTCATTTCTAACGTAAACTCGGATCTCAAACAACCCTTACGCAAGTTACCTACTTATTTTTAGCTGTTGTAGATGTAGGGTTCGCTCAGCAAGGGGGTTTTCAGCTAGTGTTGCGTACCCGTAAAGTTTATTGTTAATCGAGAGTTATCTCTGCCGTTTCATTCATACTTAGAGGGTAGGGTATCGCCTTGGGTTCTAGACTGGTTTAAGCCTACCTGGTTTTGGGTATCTGGTTAAACTTTTACTTCAAAAATCCGTGTTCTACTTTCTCTTACAGTGAACTTAAATCCTTTTAGATTTACTTATAATCTTGTATTTTTTTAAACAAACACTTAACGGTTACTCGACTCAGGCTGTAAATATACCAATGTCTATGTCCAAATGGCAAAGCTCATAACATGATATCGCAGAGCAAAAATCAGGCTTCAGACGTAAATTCCGTTTATTTGTATACCTCTTTATTTCTACCCTGTTGCTTTCTTTGCGAATATAAATAAATACCTTGTTTTTACCATCATCCAAGCGAAAAACTCTATGTATTCTTTCTTCACTGAACAAATTGCAGGCTAATATAATATTTGAGAGTTAAATGTGGAGCTACTGACGGCAAAGAACTTAAGTGGACACCGTCATCTCTACCTTTAAGTCTAGGACGATAAAGGGTCCTCTAAATGTTATGTCTTTTGTTCCTCAGCCAAATCATTATTACGAACGTAGGAAGTGAAGTGTCGCGGAAAAAATACATAAACATTTTGAGATAAAAGAAAGAAAATTTCCTTTTAGTTCCTCCCTTACATCTTTCTTCCTTCGGGCTCCTTTCCCTATTATAAACATCAAATAAAAATGTAAGTAAAAGAAAGCAAAAGCAATGCAAGTGGATCCTTCACGCTTATTCACATCCAACTACAGGAGAGAGTAGAAAAACGGCAGAAGTGATTAAAGTAGATTAAAATCGATGTGGATGTTTTTTATTGCGAGTTATCTCTTCTATTACCATTGCACTGTTTTTACAACTTTTAACGGAATCCGTTTCATTTCTCTTAGAATAAACTTGCATCTAACTACTACCTCAGGTTACGTTGCGTTGTAAAGTTTAGCTAAGCTTTCTAGGATTGAGTAACATTTTATAGCAAGTAATAGGAAGGTTAGATAAGTAGTTTATGGTAAACGCTCATCCTTTGAACAGCCTTTGTTTAATCAGATCGGAGTATACAAAAGAAGGGAAAGTGGGAGATAGTTCGTGCGAGAAGTTCACTCGGGAAAGTAGTCTATATACCACATACAAGTATCCCCTACTGACGGAGAAAGTATTTTTGTACATTTAGGTACGACTGTAGAACATTGACATATGGAGAGAGGAGACATGGAGTAGACGTACTTTACTTTTAACATATTTAATGTAGCAAATGTTCAGTCGGACTAGAAGTAGTAAGAGTGAGTGTTGCCACAGGTTGGTGGCCAGTTGCTGGGTGGTTTCTGCCTTGGATTTATAGGTAAGCATGAACAAAAGGAGAAAGAGCGTTTGTCAATCTGTTCCAGTTCTTAGACAGATATCTTTGGTTGATGTCGCATGGGTACCTTATATTCTGTTTCAGCCTTGTCACCATTGGAGTATAATTTATCTTCACGTGGGTGTTTTTTGGTAGGAAGGAATACCTCTTCAAGCATTCCTGGAAGTGGAAATCCAAGGTAGCATGGAGGAAACTTTGTAAATCTTCGTATGAGATCATTTGCAGCGAACTACTAAATGAACTTCCTGACCATAATTTAATTTTTGAAAGTTTTGAGAACTAACCTAAAATCGATTATAAGTTTCCACATGTCATTTCAAGGGGTTAAAGAGGGATGGTTTGGTTTAAGTTTTTGAATAGAGAAAGATTTTGTCCTTTCAAGAATATAAAAGTAATTCCACTGATGTTATTATCAACTGTGTAAAGCTATGCAATAAAAATATTTTGGTTGGTCTATACTTTTAAGAAAACTCAAAGAACAACCACTTCTGAACTTAAGTAAGCTGAGCTGCTAATATGGGGGTTAAGATAAAAATTTCTATGTAATGTAAATATTAATAACTCGGTTTGTGTAATATTTCCAGTAATTGACAAGTCAAAGTTCTAACAAAGTTGGAAAGGAGTAATAATGAAGTATCAATTCTTTCATAGTCTATTACATTTTCTGCCACTTATGCAGAGGGTATGCTTCTTTTCCTTTTCATACAAGTCAATACCGGTCCTCTTTAATTGTAATTTGTCGATAAGACATTAACAGGTCATTTAAATTAACCATCTAATGGACGAGCTTCCATTAAAAAATAATGGTTATTGGACGACGAAAATAAATGGTATCATAAATGCATATATACATATGCAGCTCTCAATTCTTATTCATTAGACAAACCTTTAATTACATGACATGCATTTATACCCTTCTCCTGTGTTCTTAGTCCTAAATCAGCTATTTAATTTGGCTACCAATAAAAAATGTAGTTAATACAACGTGCATAAAATATTATTGACCTGTTCATTAACATTATTGCAAGGAATTTCATTTTATTGATGTCATTTATTTCAGAATTTGGCGATTAAGGTAATTTGTTAGCTATTACTTACAATTCATTCTAAATTGTGGAGTGTTGATGACCCACGGCTGTTGCGACATGAATAATAATGTGATAAGAAAAAAAAGTTGTTACCGGTTTTGGGGAGATTTTATGCGTTCACGATTTATCACAATTGTATGCTTTATGTAGTTTCCAATTTTTAGAATTTGTATACTGTTGATTGAAACAACTTGTATTATTGTAAATTGGTATTGAGACAAACTTTAATGATGAATAATTGTGATATTATAACATAGTGGAGGTAATTCAACTTTCTTGTAATAACCAAAATACTGGTTCTCGTATAGTTAAGAACGAATGACCCAGTTTCTAATTTAAATAAGTAATTAAACTAGATATTTGAAGTTTGAGGTAAATTTGGATAGTTTTTTTAGAGAAAAACATAGCAACAGGTTAAATCGTCCTTGTCTACGTAAATCAGCCAAATTGTCTTGTTTGATGATTTTATAAATCAACTGGTGAGAAATAGCTGTGGTGTGGTAACGTATAACCTTTCATTTTTTTATAACCCTCATATTGAATGTTGAACTCTAGAATGCTCGCATGTCTCGTTTTTAATTCAATCCAATTAAAACTGCTCATTTTCATGTCTAGCTAATTGGGTCTCATGCATTGCATGGCTAAAAGTGCTCTACTTTCTAACAAGAAGACTAATTTCATAAACCCGACATGTGATGAAATTATCGATTGCATCGAATATTATGAGACTTCGTGCTATTTTTAACTGTACCCAAATTGACAACTGTACTACTCGTAATAATAATTCATCCATTGATTTAAAAAGCTTCCATTAAAAAACGTTTTTAATATTCATTGCATGAAAATAAGCAACTCGTTCTGTTTACCATTTTTAATTTCATCTTCCATTCCAATATCCAGCCTAGCACAGCTTAAAAAGGTCGTTTAAAATGTAAAGTGGGATCCTAAATTTGCCATGAATGTCAATTTTGCAGAGAACTTCAAACTTGTAAAGGAATAAATGGGTAATTTATTTTTATAAAACGGTTAGTGCTGTTCAGGAAGTTAAAATAGAGCCAAAATTTCCCCTTTCTTTTTGCATAGCACATCAAATTCAACAGGAATATTGTATAGCCCAAAGGATAAAACTAAGGAAGCAAGTAGTGGTCTTTGGTCTAGTGAGCCTTTGTGTACAAGTTTGTAAAATGATACCCGTAATATTACGAGAGAAGTTTGAGAACTTTTATACTCTCGGGAATAAAGGGTACGTACGTAACGTTATCATGAAGCACATTACTTCGCTTGGAGATTCTTAGAAAAGTAAGTTAGGCTAAACAATTTGAGTAACTTGATAATTTCCATCTTTCTTTCTCTTCCTCATTTCCACTCCAGGGAATTCCGTCATTAATCTCTCTAGCTTGCGGATGACGTTAGTATTCACTAAAATTTTGTATTAAAGTACGACTTATTCACGCCACAACTAACCACTATACTGGCTATATGTTCTGTATTTTATCTAACGCTTTATACTAATAGTTACATGGAGGGTTTTTCTTTTAACTGGGTATGCTAACTTTTTTTGTTAACCCCTTTCAATATTTCTATTGAAGCAGAACTTTTCCCCTATTAATCTAATGGAGATACTATACTCGCCAAACTGGAGGAAAACTTGGGTATTCGATAATTTAGTAGAAGTTTCAGCAATTTTAGATTAAATTTGCACAAGTTTGGTAGTTTACTAATTTTGATGATAATTTAGTGCAAAATGTAAACTAAATTAATGAACTAGGTTTAAATTAAATTAATGGGGAACAACTTGAATTATTCTTTGGAAATGCAAACTAAAAGATTGGAAAAGTTAACTTAATATAATAAGTTTAAATCGATAAAAAGGTTTTCTGGAACTTAGCAGTTTATGATGTATAGAGTATAAGAGAACTGGATGCATGTTTTATAAAATACTTCCTGTAGATTTTATAGCCAATAGATTTAGTGTACCAACGAAGTTTGCAATTCCAATCCAAAATGGCACAGCCCAAATCTCTCATCGTAACTCTGTACTTGTAATTTTTCGTAAGGAAACTACTCTAAAGTCTAAAACGTGAAGGAAATCAATGTTCAGATTTATCACAAACGCACTGAGCTTCTAGAATAGCGTTTGCAGGAAAAAATACTCAAGCAACATTTCGACGGATTAAAGGGGGTTTTATGTAGAATAAACGGACTGACACTTATCCTGTTTTTCGGTTAAAGAAGTTTTTAGGCTTATTCTAAGACATTAGTTCACTTGAGGGCACACTTAGGATCTGAAGTAAAATTGGGATTTTGCATTAATCAGGACAAGGTTATATTAATCAATCATATGAACGCAAAGGATTTATTCTGGGTTTGGGTTTTACGTGCTTTCCAACAAAATATTAGTAGAGTATCTATTATCCTGACAGCAAACTTTGAACATGCTCTTCAATCCCTTATTCTACATCCATTGTAGATCGTCAATTTCTATTATCCCTTTTCTCCATAAGTTTGTCCGTCGTTTTGGGGTATAACCTCACATTTTAGATACAGTGTAATAATAGGCTTAGGGTAACCAATAGTCTGGAAGAGGCAGATCAGAAACTTAACGGCTTAACAGAATTAATCCATTGACACGCTCCTTTCTACCAGCCGAGCCGCATTGTTACTACTTTTCTGTAGAATATGTTACGGTTATTCTTATGCAAAATCATTCAAATAGGATCACGATTAATTTTGTCTCAGCTGGAAAAAGGATTTTCCGGAACTGGAATCTTATTTAAGTGGTGGGATTCTGTTACAGCTTTTCTCTCTCAGATATAGACAAATAGGATTTTTTACAACGTGTAGGATTTTAGGATCACGTATTAAAACATTTTTGGACAATATGGACAAGAGTTATTACATTACATTATCCAGCTGGAATACTTGCCCTTAAGTGAGTCCAACATTACATTCTGACATGCAGTATCATCAATAATCACTTTCATTGCGTGATACTAGGTTATAAGGAAAGTAGTGAAAGTTTAACTGGACAGAAACTACACTTACAAACATACTATAGTTAGTCAAAAACTAAAACGATGTCTCATTATTTTAAAGTTGTAAAGATGTAGATTGGCAATTTAGTCTAAGAATTTGCGAGTGCACGATTCCTGATCATTTCAGGCTAAATCATCCTCGTGCACGTATACTACACACTAGATGCAAATGAGCTTTCATTTTTCATGAAAAGATAGTAGAATTATAATTTATAACGTTCTCACTTCTATTCGTGACCAATTTATTAAGACTATTGTGCTGTTCTCATTTGTGACTAACTATTCTCATTGTTTATGTCTAGTAAGTAAAAAAATGTCCTTTTAGAAAGAACTCACAGCTGAAATTACGGCCTTCGTTGTTATTACTTTTTTAGTAAAAGAAAATCACGGGCATCCTATCATCTTTAACCTACATAAACTGACATGGTAAATATACACGATTCAAGAACTTTACCTTTGCTAAACAAATTAGTTGGTTTGGTAGATATATTTGAAAAATAATCATGCCACAGATCCTTCCTAAGGTTCAGTAGCTGATCAAATTAGTGGCCGAAATAGCTGGCAGGCTCAGTGCTCAATTATCCCTCGTTTTGCAACACTCACACTAGCATTGAATACCTTTTCTGATTAAAACCCTTTGCAGGTAATTTTTTCCCACGCAAGGGACGATGATGAATAAAAAAAATCACACTGGTATGGTAGTGAAATTGAAAAGAAATCCCTGCTGAAAAACTGTCTTAGATTTCATATGAATCTTTCTTTTCATTTTCTGACTGAATGGAATAAATTTGATCATTTATTTAGACATGATAGGTGAGGGGAAGGGAGATGATTGCGATAGTGGATTTTAATATTTAAGTTAGAATAAAAGGATGAATGTCTTAATTTTTAAATAATTTTGGAACCCCTTTAAAAACATTTTTTGGACTGATTTGGTTTGAGTTACATTTAATGTGATTAAAATTGCCTGTACTTATTAAGGTTCCCATTCAATTGTATATTCCTTGCCACAGTGTTTCACCAGTGAAATATTCTGCATTTTTCTTGCACATCTAATGCACATTCCTTGCTTAGGCCTTGCTAAATGTGATAAATTGTACAGAGAAACATGGGCCGTTGATGAGGTGAATAATAAATCTAACTAATAATATTGTAAACATTATCTCTACTCCCAAGTAGGTGTATTTGCCTATCTTTTCCTAGGAAAATTTAATATAAACTGTCTCGCAATGAATGGCATCAGATTGAGGTCGCCCACCTAGTACTTCACCCACGACCAAACTAAATTGGATGCCTAAGTCCCATAACAAATATTCGACCATTTTTTTTAGAACTGCAATCAGACACACAGGATGTAAGGTGTAGAGTGACATGACATGGTAATGGATGTGGAATACAGCGAGGGCAATTAAATAGAAACTAAACTAGCATACCAGCGACCCGATCGGGTTGTATTTTACTCTTCTTTGTTGAAAACAGCGAAAAACCTACCAATCCGCCCTGCGGTACATATCGACCCCTTCTCATCTCTAACCTATTTACACGATAGTACCCCTTTCCCAATTTCAAATAATAAATTCCTTTACTCCCGATAACTTGTAATGTATACCTATAAAAAAAGGTACCAATCACGCCGCGCCGCGCGATTCCTTTACCATCGCTTCGGATCGTTTAATTAGTACTAAACGATCTATTTTCACTGCTTCCTGGCAGCCTACCCGTATTCCAACTAACCCAACCGGGCAGCCTACCACTACCATGTCTTGGCTACATGGTTATTTAATTTATTTTACCTTTTTTTAGCCCATCAAAAGGGCGTATTTT
>JAQFZX010001705.1:0-26061 GCA_034682405.1 Hydroisotoma schaefferi | reverse complement strand
TATTGTAACGCTTTAATCTACCAGTGTATAATTCCTCCCAGTATATACTACCATGACCTTTGACCTTACCAGACTTCACTGCTTGAAATACGAGGTCAGCCGTTTGGCCCTTTTTCCAAGCCGTTCCATAGATAAGTCTAGGCATTAAAATTCCACCAAGCGTTCTAACAAAATGGGCTGGGTTGGCTACTGCAGACGCTGAGACCGACATTATCTTTGTTTTTTTACAAACGGTAATCCCTTCTTTAGGGTTATCTCCAGCGTCAATCCCTTTATTATCAGCGTCGCACGAATCCCTCGGACTCTTATCTATCTCACTACTTATCGTAAAGTCCTCTTCGGCAGCGTTTGACCCTTTATCAGCGTCAGGACACAACCCGGTCTGACTCCTTCCCTTCTCACCGCTTATCGTAAAGTCCTCCTCTTGTTCTGCCAGAAGACAACTAGTCACCACAAATAAGCATAAGACCACCAGGATAAGACCCACCACCACCTTCACTACCATAATACGTACGTCGGGGAAGAGTTATTTACTGAAAATAAGGGTTTCAATACCATAAAACTTTTTACATCTCTCTATTAAAAAATGCATCGAAAGTTCCCTACAACCACACCCCCATCCATAATCATTCTAAATGTATCACAACCACAAAAGCTTGTGTAAGGTAATAAGAAAGGTATCTCTGTTTCTTGCACTTGCAAATAATCCATCCACCGTAATCTTGTGAATCTTCCCTATAGGGCTTTCTTTCTGTTACCCTAAATTGCCATAAAATAAACACAATTTCCCAACAAACCACACACCTTTCAATTTAAAACCATAATTCTTCAAAAAATGTATTTTCCAAGGCTAAAACCTTCCAAATCTACCCATCATTGACATTACTTATCCGCTTTTTTACTTTTTGTCCTTATTTCTTGCAATAAAATTTCCGAACAAACACTCTAAAAAAGCCAATACTTTTATTTGCATTGTCCCTAATTCCCTAAAACATCATTCTTTATCAATTGGCTCAAGTAATTACAATTACAGTAATTAATTACCTTTTTATACTAAATTATTAGTTATTCTGAGCACATAAAACTGTCATCATCTCTTAATCTAGAGTAGCTTTTAGAGAACTGTCTATCTGGTATGTTCCTTCCCCGTATACTTCTCATCACATTTACCATTTACCATCTTTCATACAAACTTCTTAACTCTTAAGTTTGCAAATTGTAAACTCCAATCCAATCTCCAATAGAATATTCCTAAGACTACTTGGGCCGCTCAAACCTATTCAACTTTGAGTTTTTATTCCCACGATATATTATAAACCCTTTTTTACATGTTGAATTTGAATTGCTAGACCAACCAAACCACATACACATCTATTTTAAAACATCATCCTATTTCATTTTGTCCATATGTACATTTTGGCTAAAGAAACAACTACTTTTTACTATAAGACTTATGCAAACTTCTTATCTCATTCAGAATAATCAAATCATAGTAGGATTAGGATTAAAAACAATCAATCACATTTTGTACAAAATGGAAGACAGATAATCTCCCAACCGTTCTTGAATACATTTCCCAAAATTCCAAATTATTCCCCAAATTCTTCTACTTATAATTATTAGATTTCCCAAAAGAAAGCAACAATTTGGCACATAAGTTCCCAAATCAAATCAATCAGAATAAAAAAATGTATTGAACAATTTATCGAAAGATAATTAAAATACTTTTATGTAAACAAATCCTCTAGAAATAGAAATCAAACGAAACTACGAAACGAACTGAAATTGAACTACACAAGAGTTTGAGAAATGTTCCAATTTTAGCCATTCCTATTTTTATTAAATAGTACCCTTCGCAAGTACTTTATAAAAGTACCCTTTGCATGTACTTTATAAAAGTACCCTTTGCAAGTACTTTATAAAAAGTACCCATGCCGAAAGGCCACATTGACACTGACCTCGACAACTATGAACATGAAACATTCCAACTAGATGACTACGACGAGGTACTTACTAACTACACAATTAATGAAGTACTTTATGATTAATATTAAAGAGTTCAAGTTCAATCGGGGGTAAAAGTGTCCAATTTCTTTTTATTTTACCATCTAAATCTGTAAATTTACCCTTGAAAATATGTACCCCCACAAATAAAGTACCAAATTACAACAACTTTTTACCTAAAACTTGTTTCCATATGGGCCCAAATTACAATTAATCCTCCACAATTACTTCCAAATGTCACTGAAACCCATAAGTATCCCCTTAATTGGTACACAAATCTAGAATCTAGATCAATATCTAAATTAAAATGTTACCAATTTAATTATTCCAGGACGAAGACTTATTTACCCGAAAAAAGAAGGGAATAATACGGGATGGATTATTTTTAACTTCCAACAAGAATAACAATAACTCCAACAATAGCAGTACAATTTTACCCTCATCCTTATCTGAAAATAGTAATAATAATAATACTACTACGGGAAGTATGTTGCGCTTCCGATATTGCGCTGCGGTCGCAGCATTATTTCGCCAACCCTCTGAAGCAGTGAGGTCACTCTGTTGGGTCATCTCCAGAAACATACTCCTAATTCTAGTCTACTTTGCCTTATCAATTGGTCTAACCTTCTACCAGAATCATCTCCTTAAAGTAAAAACCCCATAAAATTAACCTAAACATTCCTCATTTTTTTCATGAAAAGTCTCTAATATTTGTTTTTATAAAAATAGGAAATCCACTTTCCACTATCTGTAGTTTTGTGTCATTTGGTGGTTAAGTTTCTGTTGGCGAGTTTACTAAGACTGATATACGAAATTGTTACAAGACAACGGAGAGTTCTTCTCGATTGCGAGAATTGGCTTAAGAAACTGTCCCTGATTGGAATATCTGGGGGACTCGACATCGGATTTTCTAACTGGGGACAGGAATTTGTCACCGTTTCTTTGTAAGATTTGTAGATTATGTTATTATGCAAATTATTAAACAATTGGAATATCTAAGTACTACTCCCATTAAAACTAACAGTAAGGATTGAAATTAATCAGGTACACGATGTCCAAATCTACAGCTATCATATTCATACTTGGCTTTGCCCTCTTTTTTAAATTGGAAGAAAAGGTTCGGACAACACAGCTACTTTTGGCCGTTTATAATAAATTAATAATTGAAATATATTTATAAATAATTCGTGCCGTGAATATTATTGTAAGGATTGTCATTATTTATATTATTTTTTAGCACTGGTCCCTATTCATAATTGTGGGGATGATCTCCGGGGGACTTATAATGTTCACCTATGAATCCACACAGTTCAACCTTCTAGGATTTTCATTAATTATGACCGCATCCTTTCTCAGGTCAGTTGCTGCAGAATGCTTTCAGAGATTTTAGCATTCTTACTTCTGAATTTGTTGCCATAATAAAATAAATTACTGCTGCATTTTTAGTGGCCTACGGTGGTCCATGTGCCAACTGGTTGTACAGAAAACGAAACTAGGACTACAAAATCCAATTGATATGGTCTACCACGTACAGCCATGGATGATAATTGCTGTTCTACCTTTCGCATTATTTTTTGAAGGTAGGTGAATAAAGCGAATCAATATTACTGCATGTAATTAATTTAATTTCTATCTAAACATTACTTAAAAAATACAATTACCAACCAGGGTCAGCCCTATCAAGGCAATCCGTAGCCTTACAAACTGACGAACAACAGTCAGAATTCATAAAAACGATAAACTCCATTTTGATCGGGGCCCTCATGGCCTTTTTCATGGAAGTAGCGGAATACCTGGTCGTCTCTTATACTTCTAGTTTGACCCTCTCGGTCGCTGGAATATTCAAGGTTAGTTCCTCTATTCCAAAAATACCAATTTTTATGTAATTTCATGACTATCTTTTTCCTCAAAATAATAATACAAGAAGTTAGGATATATTGCATGCCATGCGATGCCTAAAGATATCATCCGTCTCGCTTTCGCATGCACTCTAACAGTTAAAAAAAACGAGACACAGAATACAATTGCCAATTATTCATTGATTAAAAGGGACAGGTTAAATGCAGATTGATTGAATTACATTAGACACAAATTTACCTCCCCAAACAGCATATCATCCAGGTAGGGAATTGTTTCCACGTGAAACGAGTATATTAGCCCAGTAAATCAATTAACCTTTTACGAAAGACTCGACACACTTTGTTTGAGTATGTCAACCAAACATCAAC
Source organism: Hydroisotoma schaefferi (assembly GCA_034682405.1). Lineage (NCBI taxonomy): Eukaryota > Metazoa > Arthropoda > Collembola > Entomobryomorpha > Isotomidae > Hydroisotoma > Hydroisotoma schaefferi. Next base: position 21,829 of record JAQFZX010001705.1, on the reverse strand, counting down.
CCAGCCTACACGCAATCCATTAATTAAACTGTAAATAAAACGCTCGCTTACTCTTCCACTATTTTATTGCTTTCACCTGCTAAACCAAAACTATGGGGAATTACCCTCACGATAAAAAAGCCTCTATTGGATTTCCCATTAGAGGTCATTTATTCAGGTGTATTCTTCCTCACCCTGTATCAGACCACTCAATTTATTTCCCATTATCTCCAACTGTATTTTTACTTTCCAGGAAATATGTACCTTATGCCTAGCTGTGATATACAACAAGGACCAATTGAACTTCATAAACTTTCTCGGACTCGTCCTATGCTTCACGGGTATTATTCTCCACGTTGGGATCAAGTTTGCCAAAAGTACCGGCCTCGGTGGCCATTTAGACCAGACAAGCAGTATAAAAAGTCCCACCAGTGTTTCCATATCTGGTGGACCTGGGTCAAGGTCTGGGAATACTTCTGCCACCGTTTCAACATCCGGCCAAACCTCTAGTAGTATTCTTATAAGAGAAAAGTCATTTTCTGAACTGGATTCCGCAGAAATACCACTTCTAGCTGCTAATTTTTCTGACAAACAACTCCACGAGGATCGATTCCACAACTCAATATCTCAAGATAGTGATGACGATGAGGAAACGGAGATGTGGAAAAGATAACCCTGGCATGGTCATTATTTACGGAAAGTCATTCCTTATCCATTCCATTACATTACGCAATCCTAGTGGATTATAATTTATATGTGAAACCTAGTAGCAGATTGAAAGAAATCCTTCTGCTACTCACGTGTATTTTAACACAAACATTTTATCTCCTAACTACAAACCCATCATGTCCAAACTATGCAGTTGATATGATTAAGATTCTCGAAATAAATTAGCATTTCTTAATTTAAAAAGTCAGAATTAATGTTTTCTTTAATTAAAAAATTGCCACCAGAAAACCCTAACTTTCAAAAGGTATTTTCAATTCCTCATCATTTCAATCATTCACAAATAATACAATCCCTTGTCCCAAGTATTTATAAACCATCCATTCATAAACCTCAATCTCATTTTTTGCTAAACGCATTACTTCATAGAATATAGAACAGTATTATCGATACGAGTACTGTACAAGCAATTACAAATAATCAACAACATATCCGTCAAGCACGGCGTATCATTATGATTACAAAGGAGAAACATAAAGCCACATAAATGGAAAAAGGAAAAATAAACGGGTTATCGAAAGCAAAAATATAACTCTGTCCGTCGATAAGATTCTTCAACTGGTTTTGGTAGAAGGATCTAGTTTAAATCCTTCCTATTAACAGTAAAATGACAAATCCATTACACTCCCTGTCTACCAACCAACAGGAATAAATAAACCCAACAATACCAAGTCAAGTGACGAGGCCATTTGATGTCAATTCCCATAAATGAACTGTTGCTTACGGATTCTAATATAATTTGGCTACAGCCAAGACTACAGCCCCATTGCATTGGATTTCTCCTTACCGGACAAAAGACGGAGACAATAGAACGATAAAATATAAAGTAATGGAGGATAGCCAAGATAAAGGACCCGATCCAGGACTTATACCGAAATAAGAAACAACTTCTATCTATTCTTGTCCCGAAAGAAGTAAGGACGAGCGTAATAAAAGTTTCATGAGATTGACAAAAGGGTTGAAAGGAAAGAAGAATGGGCCCTCATCATTTATTTCATCCATTCACCAACTCTGACGACCAAAACTACCTTATTCCGTCCTACAATTGCTTTTACTAAAACTTTCACAATATCCTGGATGGAGAGGACAATACTGAGCTGGAAGGTCAGTCACTATTCCTCCATCTCTCGAGGGTCTCCAACCCCCTTTATTTTTTACTGTTTTCCAATAATAGGCAATAGCAATAATGGCTCCATAAAGAGACCAATTCCGCTTTATCCCCTTCCATGTCCATCTACGTCCAGAACAATGATCCTAAAATCTTAATTAAAATATCCAAACAAATCAGCTTCTCTTATTCAGGTTTTTGGATAAGAGTCGGGGGTGCAGGTCGGGAACCAATCCATATACATTCGGCCTTACTCTTGCAACTTTGTTTAACTTTCACATTCATAAATAGTAATTCCATGGATGACTTTTCCCCCTACGTCATCAGTGGTCAGTCCCTTCCAGAATGTCATTTCACTATACAAACTTATTCTTTCCCATAAACAGAATAACGGCTGAGCTTGTGAAAGCCAACAACGCTAATTCTGGGTTTGGCCAAAGTTCTAAAGCCCCATACTAGACAAATCTGCTGATTCAAACCCCAAAGGACCCGGATTGACAATGAAGCATCTCCATCTCTGTGGGTGTGGCTGACCCCGTGTACTTTTATGTCTGCTACTCCTCCTTTTCCTACAGATTCAAACTATTTGTGAGGAAAGTATAAGTCAAAGTCTATCAACTATGCCTGGAGAGTGTCTTCATGACGCGTACATAAATGTCTCATCTCACCTAATTCCATTCTTCTCCAGACTAGAGACGTAGGATAATACACGAATTAAGAGGTTTGCCATATCCGCATTTAAACATGAGGTTGTCTAGTATTCCTTCTCTTAAATTTAGTCCAATTTGACTACTACCAAATCCAATTCAAGTAAACTACGTAAAAAGGGCCATAATATTTATTTACATAATTATTTGTAGATACAAGGCAGTTAAACAAACGGAACAAGGAATGTAAACTCAAACTCAGCAAAGCACTTTCAGCCTTTTACACTTTTAGCATTTCAACATCTCCACATCATCACTTGGCAAATCATTCATGTATTTAAATACGAAATAGCATTGTCAACAAGAAAACATCATAGGTTAGGATATTTCCGGTACCGTATTTCCGGTTATAACCACCCACCCCCTGGAATAACCCCCTACCTTTCCAAGTTAAGACTTTTTTCAATTTCTCATATAACTCCCCCGAGGGAGTATTTTCCAGAAATACGGTACTCCTTCAGAAAAGTAACGTAACGTGTAACGTTTATAGCATGAGCTTCCGTACTTCATCCACAAGACCTTAGGGTAGTAAAAGCCATTTTATTTCCCGTGTTTTTCCAGGTTTTTGTTCCCAAACAAACCCTACACCTTTACCTTATTTGATACATCTCATCTAAACAATCCTATAAAAAGACAAAGTCATTCCAAAAAGTACATATTCCCGACAATAGCCCTCACTTTTTACCCACTCACTACTACTCATTTTTGCATGGAAAGAGTCCAAATTAACTTGCGGCCCTTAAGTTTGGGTAATAAACCAGCCTGCCAAAATAACAACGGGTAAAACCAGTTTATTTGGTCCTTTTGTTTTATTCTGTAGGTGGAAACGACAGGATGATTATTATGCGGGTTTGCGATACCCCCAGGAATCCTCATTACTTACTTTATACATTTTATTTTACCCGTTTATATATCCCAACTTTTACTACCTTTCTTCACATAATATAAACAACCAAGTCCTGATGTACCAGATACTCCGTTGTCTGTCTCTTTAAAACGTCTGTGAACTCCGATTGGATGAAATACCAAGTCAACCGAGAATTCAGCAACTTCAGCATCATCCCCTACACACTTTTAGACCTGTAAATTAATTCATTCATTTCTACAACTTTATCCAACCCCGACTGCATTTTATAAAAAAACATTACAATTAAATATCAAAGTTAGTGAAGGACAGTTTTACTAACTACGCGATTTCAATTTACCTAAAAAACGGTAGTTGTATGTAAGGTTTTACCATGCCCACGCGCCCAGGACACGAGGGCGTCAGAGCATGCCCAAAAACAGGGCATAATACCCTGACAATTTAAGGCGCCCTGTACTTGACGTATGGGCAAAAGGGAAGGGCCGGGCGTACGCCCTGGGCATCGGGGCATATTTCGAGAGGGCACAGGCACTAATGTTATGTAGTCTAATAATTACGAATGATTTTTATAAATTCAGCCGACCTTAAAATGACAAACCCCCACTACCCTTCAATGCCTGACAATTAGGTATATTAAAGCTTGCCAAGTGTAACTAACTCTAGACCAACAATTACTACTTTTAACACAATAATAATTATATACTATTTTAGGGTAACCCAATGCAGTTACGCAAACTTACCTCTTACCTGAAATAAAAACAATTTACCTACATTTTATGCAAATACGGGACTCTCTCTCCACACATAATTTGGATGCTTTAACCTCATATGCACAAAAATATTGAGTTTAGTTGTACATTATGCCATGCAAAGTGGTATTGAGTCTCTCTCATTAAAAATTGAATATGCATAACAAAACATGGATAAACATTGTTGAATTATTAATTAAAATAAAATCTGCCTTTCCCCTATTGCTACACTGTACTTTCTACCCATAATTTACAGCCCCTTGGCCCTAAATAGATAGAAGTTGAAGTGAAAGAGACAGATAGAAGGGTTTCCTGTCATTCTTTCTGATATCTTTATCGATCCCCCCATTGCATTGCATTGAACTATACAACATTCCCTACTCATACTTACTACTAAATACATTCTAGAGTCATTCATTTCTTCCCCTACACTTTCACCACATCCCATCCACCTACAGTTTTATAAATGTGGTTCTATTATATCATTATAATGGAAAGGATGAGATAAGATAGTCATCCGACCGAAAGTAGGAGAGAAAGTAGAGTGTCATTGCCCGTCCTCCTGTCTCTTACCCGGCTCTCTTCTGTACAATACTATAAGCTACCCACTTTACTACACTCTCTCTACTACCCGCATCCCCTACAACCCTCCTCTCAACTTCACTTATTCCACGAACTATAATCATAGGAAACTGGGGCTGTACTGGCTACCAATAGTTTCAAAAAAGTTTCACAAACTTTTACCCGGATCCAATGGTAAAACCCCGAATGCGTGTAATGTTTAAAATCCTAAAAAAAACCCAAGATCGGGGTGTGGCGAACCCTACAAACGTGCTATAGTACTCCAACCGGGTATCTCCTCACTGCATGTTGAACATTGGAACTATTTCTGGACGAGAGCGGGTAACCACTCCCCCTTACTACCCGTCTTACACATGTAACTTCTACTACCCGCCCAGCCGCTGCTCTTTATTCATCATCACCCTCCCTGCAAAGAGCAGTTCCTTTATCCTTTCTCTGCTAAAACTTGGCAGAGACAAAGAACAAAACCCGGATAACTTTCTTCGGTTCATGAAAGTCAAACTTGTAAAAAAAATACTGACTGTAAACAACTCCTGTACTGATGCGGGTAGGATGCATGCACTTGACCCGCTGCTGGACATCAATTTACATTTTTTTGAAAAGTTGTCCCTCTCAGACTGACTTTACGTACCTTATCCTTAGGCAGTATTAAACCTTTTACCCTTTCAAAGTTAAATCAGGGTCAAAAGGTCTAACCTGAGGGGATTTTAGGTTTAAAAGTTTTGCAATCAATCTTCTACTTAGAAATACCCCATTTCCACTTTAACTTCTCCCATTTACCAGCTAAAAATTGGAATTCACCCCTAATAAATCCCCTTTTTAAGTACCCATCCAAGAACTTAAAAGGGGGTTGGTCTGACCCTAAATTTAGATCAAGTGCGTCGGCCAACCATACCTTTTTAGAGTAGAGGTTAGATATGAGGATATTACCAACAAATTACAACAATAAACAAGCCCAACCTACTATCTGTGGTTTATTTGCGGTTGTGGTTGGATCTTGGATCCAGGCCACAATCCCAGTTTAATCTGATCTAATCCAATCCAGTTTAAATGTTAGAGTACAAAGTTCATGACATGAGAACCTTAACAAATCACCTTGTCAAACTCAACCCATTTAGTTTAATAAAGAAAACACTGGAAATAAAGCACCAGGGAAATTAATCCAAGAAATAAGTCAACTCAGCATGAACCATTCCTCCCTACTTCTGTCTACTTTCTTACAAATAAATCCTTAGTTGAAAACTTTCCCGTTCTACCTGATTTATTCCCCAGTTTACGTAAACCTTTTTTAAAGAATCCAGTGATTCCAATTCCATGATCCAATTTACTATTTACTTTAAGCTTGAAGGAAAGTATTCAAATCCCGGATCTGTCAACAGAACTTATGTACAGTTTTAATGGAAAGCTCAATATCTTTAATGCATCCAAAATTCGAAAACTATCCTCTTTCCTCGTTTACATTCACTTTATTTTACATGTTTTTACAATGTTTACCAAAGTACTCCCGACTCCTACTAGATATATACCCAACCTTCACCACCCTCTTCACTTTTTATACTCTGACTGGATTTTGATTTCTTGAAATAAAACATAACAAACTTCAACCAACCTTTTGCCGTATTACTTTCAATTCTACCCTACCTAGCCGATAGCCCCTACCCTCCCTCAAATCATCCAGAGTACTTCAAAACTTAGTACGAATCTTTAGCCAATGCAGCCATGTATATATTTGAGAAGTTTAAACGGTGGTCGGTCAAATGTGCGAATTTTTATGTTCGAAAGCCGTAAGTTCGAAAAACTAATGTTCAATGAGAAGTATTGAGAAGTATTGAGAAGTAAGTATAGACTGTTGTAAAAGTTGTAAAATTTCGAACTTAGGCTTTCGAAATTTCGTTTTTTCGATTTAAAGGCCATTCGCACAAAAAAAGAACTTTAGACGTTCGAACTTTGGTTTTCCAACATTCGACCCACAACCGTTTAAACCTTTCAGGGTTTTCAATACCTTTCAGCCGGGTTTAAAAACACACTTGGTGATAATATAAACAATTATCCGTGTGGATAAGCGGTTATCATCATTACTTCTACGAAATTCCCTACAAGATATCCCCCAAAAGGTTTAAAACCCTGTAATAAAAAATAATATCCCCGGTGGTGGTGCTAATGATTAGAAACCTTTTATACACGAGCATAGCTCATAGCATAGCATAGAATACCTGACAAAACTCCATACATTCCCCCTTCCATTCCCCCCTGTCTCTTTTGTGTACAATCCAATGATGAAAAAAGTTTAGAAAAGAAAGTGGTCTTTCTTATTCGGTCCATGAAATAGGCCAAACAAAATGATCCAGAAAACAACCTATTTTACTTCACTTTTACGAAGGAACACAAATAATGCAGTGGAAAGTAGCCAAATCTCTGTTTCTTTATCATCCCCCTCCCATTATTCCTCTTTCTCATCACTTTCTAGTTCTACTATCATTATAAAGCATTTTGTTCCTTTTTTTGTTGTTTTTAGACTGTTGTTGGGTGGGTTCCTTTTTGGTTTTTAAACTCTACCCTTCTTTCTATTCAAAACCTTTTAGTATTTCCAAATTTTGTTAAGCTTTTTTTTCATTTTAACTAACAATAATGCCAAGGGGAACTATACTTCCAGTAAATGAGATCTGAATGAATATATTGTGATCGGGAATTTGTAACTGTACAGGAAGGAGAGACTCGTGGATGGAGAAGAAGGAAAAGTCAATCAATATCTCTAGAACTCCTCTACTTGTGAAAGTTTTTTAAAGCTTGTAAATAGTTTCCCTATTTTCAAATATACATAAAAGTTTGCCAACTTTTCAATGTTAAATAAATACAAACACCCTTTCTTATTCTCTCCCAGTCACCTCTCCTTTCAAACATTCATTACTTATTCCTACTAATTAAAATAGGAAATTCAGTAACTTCCATTCGGATAAAAAATATTCAGGGGTTTGCTTCGTGTAATGACATGCAAATGCCATTTTTCTGCACTTCTTTAGCCCCCCTTTAAACGTAATGAGTAGCCTTATTATTAAACGTTAAATTTAATCCTGAAAAAGTCCGAAGCCAGCCAGGTCCATATTTCGAGGACATGAGACCTCTTTTTGTCCCTGGTGGGTACTTGGATATAGGCCTTGTGTATTCGAAAAGAGGTCAGGCGACCGTTTGGGGGTTTCTTTAATTAATTTTACAAAGGACGAGTTGAATTGAAACTGGGATTTATAATAATCCCCTCAAATATAATATAATAAATTACATTCAATTTAGAACCACCTCTCTGTCTGTCAAGGACCTGCTTGTTTTTGCAGGAAAGATCAGACCAATCCTCTCCTCTCTTCTGTAGCCAAAAATAATGGGTTGTTTAACCTGGGAATAATAATTCTACCCAAAACCTAGCCGGCTATGGAACTTTATCCACGCGGATTCATACATTTATTATTATCATCCACCACCTAATGCCATTAAAACCAACTTCCTATCCTTATTCCTACATCTTTTAACATACCAAACGTAAACCCATTTAAATACAAATTAATTAATATATCAAAATAGTCTGTCAATGAACTCCACCCTATTTTATTCATTCCTTTGGTAATTCTCCCCTAAAATAGCATTCTTCTCCCTTCAGAAAACAACTGGAAGTTTCTAAAAATTAAACAAAATGACCCCTGACCTTCCCTCTATTAACTATACAAATTTATTTAAAACCTCCTTCTTCTAAAATCTACTTCATATTTCTGCAGCAAGGATAAAGTATTCTGATTAATGCTAAAAAAAGGGAGTAGAAAGGGATAAAAGGCGTAGATTTTTAATTTAATATTTTTTCTAGGCAATTACCTATAGTAAACCTATCTACTAAGCAAAAAAGCATCCATCCATTCATAGCAAAGACTTGACACCGAATCCCACACGTATAATTAATATTAACCTCTTCTGCAAATGTTTATTTTTTAAAAAAAAGATCCTTTGAAAAAAACCTCTTGAAAAGATTGAATAGAATTGAAAAAACGAAGACTCGGAAAGCCGGAATCTTTTTCCTCAATTGAATAGACGAACCCTTCCAACCCAGTTTATCTCTTTAAATAAGGTAAAAAAAAGGGAATAAAAGACGGCTCTTTTACTTTCTATCCTTGAATGAAATTGGGAAAGTGGTATATTCTGCCTTTTGATCAGAAAACACGTTTAATGAATAGATTGAATCAAGTTTTTAATAATCCCTTTTTCCCCTTCCCAGTCCCGGCATAATTATTTCCAGTCTAAATTCCGACTTGTTCATTTCCTTTCCATTTAACATTAGGAAGTATCGCTGAATAAAATTCGGTAGCCGATGCACGCGTTGCTTTTTACAATCTAAAATAAATGATAAGAATGAAGGGGGCCCTTCCTTAAGGGCTAAACCTGAACTAAATCAATGTTTTAAGAACCAGAAAAGATAGAGAGATCGATAATCTCCAGCGATGGAAGAATGACCACACACTTCCATCCATAATCAGTTTAAAAAGAATAAAAGTCTCTCATGGTTTAGATTAGACATCTTCCCCTAATCGGTACTAACTTCCCGAGGAAAAATAGATAGAGTTAGGGATTTATTTTATCGGGGTTCTTTTTTTTTATTCTATAGAATAAAGTATAATTCTCTGCTCAACCTGTGAATTCATTTATACACAACTTTCCCTAAAAAAGGATCTCCAAACATAGAGACTTAAGTGTAATATTAAATGGGATGTTGAGACAGGGAGAGAGAGACAAAATAAAATGTAAGAATCGCCAGGTTTGCTTTTTATCCCTTCCAACTTGTTCGGTTGAGGTGAGCTAAAGTGGAAAAAACTTGCAGTGAATTTTGCACATCGGAGAATACCCGAATTCGGGTCTAACCATTACTAGGTACTTTTATTATAATACTACTACTGCTACTGCTACTGCTACTACTACTTCCACAACAACTACTACTACTTCCTACTACTGCTATTGCTACTACTACTACTACTACTTATACTACTGCTACTACTACTATGCTATAAATGTTGCAACTTTTCCAACAAACAACTACAGTAGCATAGACAAGAGATCTTAAAGTGGCTGTAAAATGTATCACGGGTGGATGGGTACGGCCGGGCACAAACACCGTCAACGGGAGAAAGCATCCATCCACAACTCTTCCAAGTACTCTTTTAAGGAAATCGGTGACGTCCGGATGGAAACCCGGGTAGGACCGAATTCTCCGAGAAATCTATCCCCAACCTTCTCCTTCCCGCTACCAACCCAACGTCAGGTTAACCTTTTGCATAAACACAAAATCCTACTACCATCCATCCATATATCCTCTCTCTTACTCTCTCTAAATATCCAACCCAAAGTCCCCAGTCCCCAACAATACCCAGTCTTATCTTAAGGACCGTAATTTAACCCCGCATACCCTATTTACCCCACATTTACCAACTTATTCAACACTTTTTACATTTTTATCACATTTTTACCAAATTGTCCTCACCTTATCGGACATTTACATCCTCTCCTCCAATACTACTAATACTACTACTACTACTACTACTACTACTACTACTACTACTACTACTACTGCTACTGCTACTACTACTGCTCCTACTTCTACTACTACTACTGCTACTGCTATTGCTTCTGCTACTACAATTTTTACAACCAAGGTATAAAGAACTAGATTTATAGAGAGACAGAACCAGCAACCACTTCCAGTTGCTTACACTTCTCTCTCCCAGTTCAGCCAGGCCACAGACAAACAGACAGACAGAGAGATGAGCCTTGCCTCCTTGAGATACTCCCCATCATCAGTTACATACAACCACAATTAGCCCACTTTATGGGTCAAATCCTCCCATCCCACTTTAAGGGCTCCCATAACCCCTAAAAACCCCTACACTCTAAAACCCTTAAAAAAAAGGCTGAAATATTCCCGAGAAGTGGTTGTGGTTGTGCAAAAAGGATGGACTCTTGTGGTGAAAGTCTATCTGAGAGTCTCTCCCAGTTTTTTTCCAAGGCTCGGCTCGACCCTGATAAAACTTTTTTGAGGAGGCTGGCTCAACTTTAAAAAGTTTCAAGGGACAAATAAGTGGGTGGGGACTTAACTAATACTTGAAAAATGTTGAAGAAAAACAAATAACCAACTTTCAACCAGGACCCTTAAGCCCCCCTTAACCTTCAGACCCTAAGGGTCAAAGCTAAGGGAAATAATTCAAGTTAACGGACATGGCAATCAAGAACAGCGACATTTCCACACATTTAGGAAACGTATTAAAATGTTTAAACATTATTTCCTGTGCTTTAAAAAGTTTTAGACTGAACTGGAAGCTTTGAAGACCAAAAACATGCAAAAACTGCGACTTTTATGTCGACCTTAATTTAATTGTATAAAAATCTGGGGATGGATAGTCTATATTTTGGTCAGTGTCCTCATGAGTTGTCTGGATTCTGAAAAGACAGGAGTTGAGGATGTATGGAAACCTCCATCTCCTCTTTTTAGATCATCGCACTCGCTTCAGTTGAATAATATAATGGATCGATTTTTCAAGGGTTGGTTGAACAGAGAACCCTTCTTCTGCAAAGACCATCATTATTCCCAAAAACTACACTTATCTTGTGGGCAAGATATCCCTAAACAAAATCAAAGAATTCTTTATACCGAGCAAGTCCAAAGTTTACAGGATAATTTGAACAAATGGATGATAAGGGAGGAGGATGTAGCAACTTGTCATGAAATGAGAACAGCTAAATGAGAAAGCATTTTTGTAATTAAAATTATCTCCCCGTTTCCAAAAATTGTGGACGGAATCCTTTAATTGTTTTTCTTAGGAATGAAATGACGATAATTTAATTTTGAAAGTGGAAATAGTGCAGACATCTCGAGTAATTTTAACTTCCTACTTGTCTATAGGGGGTGTGGCTGTAGAGAGTAGGAAACTAAAGATAGCAATGGGGGGCTGGACGTACTCCTGTTTCAGTAGCTCAAGTTATATACGCCCTTGCAACCGGGTTAGGGAGAAAAGTGGGTGTGGTGATAGTTATCGTATTTTAAATCCCGGTTCCAGTGTTCGTTCCTCCAGCGGTTTGGATAGAAGACGGGTCAAAAGGGTTGTGGTGACATTGGCCCTGATTTACATAATGGTTTGGGAGTCATTGACAGGCGTTCTGGTCTGTTGGACCCTTCCAGGGGCAGAGGGCAAGGTTACTAGGAGGAAGGAACTTCATCTAGGGGGGATTTTTCCTATTAATGGAACCGGCGGATGGCAAGGGGGTCAAGTACGTCTTAAACATTCATTTTTTAACGGATTAGAATACTCTTGAAGTTTGCAAAATCCTATTTCTCAACTCGTTTTTCTACCTCAGTTTAGCCATACGCAGAGGCAGAGTTTTGGCAGTCGTGAAATGTCACAACTTATGAAACTTTGTTGTAAAAAAAATCTGCTAATTAAATTATTTTTAATTTAGGCATGTCAACCAGCGGCTAAAATGGCATTGGAAGATGTCAACAACAATAAAGACCTTTTACCAGGATATAAGTTAACTTTACATTGGAATGATAGTGAGGTAAGGTTCTTTTTTATTTATCCAAACCAGATAGCCATTTATCCTCAGTCACTTTCCCATATCCACATCAGTAAAACTTCGTTAAGAATATTTCCTCAACTTCCCAATAATAAACTGCAGGTTTTAACCGAACTGGAGAGCTGCAGGAAAAAAAACAAGATGTGCATGAAAAACTTTGTGCCAAAGTTCGGAAAGAAACAACTACAGTATACTTACAGCCATTTTAGAATACCGTTATACTAGAATAGTTTCCCCCTTAATTACTATTAATAACCCCACAAGCCCCATTTAACTGGAGATTAAATTTGACCACAAAAAAAACCCCAGAAAAATTAATTAGTGTCCCTATTGGAGACAATACGTTAATTAACCCTACGTAATTGCAACTTGAACTAAAATAATCCCCGTAATAAATGTATAGTAGCCCTACTAATTCAGTTTATGTGATAACTGCACCTGAAAAATACCCCGGTTTGCAAAGAATAAACGCTATTGTACTATTTAGTAATTTACAGCCTCCCCCTCCTAATAATTACAATCCTCCAAACTTCAATCCTTTCATTACCTTAAATATTTACACTTACATTTAACCATTTAGCATTTGGCGGATCAAGAAAGACTTAATAATTCCACCCTATCTACGCCCACTTGACTAAAACATTTATAAAGTAAGTTTGAAGGAAAAACGAGGTTGTGGTTCAGGCTAGTTGACGTGACAGCCTTTTTACTCAAGATTGCTAATATCTGCGGTAATAATAGAGGGAATGGTAGGAATATGGTAGGAATATGGTAGGAATATGGCATGGCAAATACCTAATCCGTTTTGTCACCAACTGCAAACTCCATTAATTCAGAAAGTAATCTCTGCCAAAAATCATGTCACACTCTCCTTCCTAAACTCCACCGGCTTTTAACAAAACCCACACAAATTAACTACCAACTTTTTAACCAACAAAAACTTTGACAGAATTCTTGCACAATCTTACTTTTACAAAAACCCTAATCCAATCCTTATACAAACTATTCGTCCGTCCATATGCATTTTATTTATGATAAAACTAATCAATCCATCTCATTCAATATGGGACAAACAAGTTCGTTCGTTCGTAACGAATCCTTACATAAAATAAACCTTTTTAAAGTAAAAACATTTACTCAAAAGCCATCCAAGCTACACGCCTTTTCAAACTTTAATAAATGCTATGAAAATAAAAAACTCAGGACAAATATTTGACAATAATGCAAAATGGAATGCTTAAAAAGCTGCATGCATGTTTTAGAAATAACTTTTGCATTGAAAAAGTGAAACTACATGAAGGGATCTTTCAATCAAAATAAAACCGACTCAGAATTAATCACCAGTTTATTTCCTTTTTGAGGTTGTTTGTCATTCAAAATACTTAAAAACTTAGCAGGAATTGCCAACCTTTCTTACAATTTGACTCGAATAGTTCAGCCAATAACTACTGTATGGTTTATTCTGCTGTTTTCGGACAAAATACAAATTATGATTTACATTTTGGGTGGTTTTCATTTAGTTTAATTGATAGTTTCGAAATTCTGTATTAATAGGTATGAACAAGCTTGTCTAACGAGTAACAAATAAAGTAAATCCGTTATTCTGTTTTATGCTTGATGTCCTCCTTTCTACTAGCTCACACAATTACAGAGTACAGAGTTTCAAATGCCTAGAAAGGAGAGCAATCCAAGTTCTAGCTCCCGTAATCCATGTAGCCCTTCATTAATTATTTGAGCTATAATAATACAACAAACTGTACAATTTCGAATGTTACTTTCTCCCCTTTCGCTTCCTTAAAATAACTCCTCGGTATAATACAAAAAGCCAATGAACATGCACTAGGTAGGACTACTTGGATGTATTGATGTTAGTAAAATTGTGGTTATTCTTTGGCCTTTTCCACATTATTTATTCCGTCCGTTCTGTATGACGCGATTAACCAGAACTCCCACAACTCTTGAAGATATTTTATCGGATTTTTCAACAGATAAATTACGATTTACATCTGTTCAGTCCTTACAGTTTACACAGGATGGATTATTCCCAGTAATAACCCCACCTTTACCCCTCCCTTGTTTCCCAGAATAACCCGCATTCATTTACAGATAAATCCTGTAGATAAGAAATAAAATAAAGTGATGCAAATAGCTTTACAACTTTGCATGAAATTCCTATTCTCAATTCAGTTAAAAAATACAAGGACCAATTTGCAACTACCGTATTTCCGATTTTAACCCTCCCGAGTCATTATTTATTTAAAACCAAAACCCCAATGAACATTTTCCTAAACCAGAAGAGCAAGTTAAACTCGGAAATACACCAGTTTACAAGTTATATTGCTAAACATTCTAAGCATGCTAAAACCCCGACTAATCTTGATGAGTTATTGTTCAATCTCATGTAACCGTCAGGAAGGAAACTGTAGCTAATTCCAAGCTATTTTTTTTAAACTAAATTACAAAATGATCCTAATGAATGGTTAGGAGGTAGAGAACTAAACTAATATTTGTTCCTGTGGTTTATTTACAATTATTCTTGTATTATTTGTAATAATAGTGTGAGCCAGGGTTGGGTGCGGCAGTGATGTACGACTTGCTGTATAACGATCCAATAAAACTGATGCTGTTGGCTGGGTGTTCCACCGTTTGTACAACTGTTGCTGAAGCTGCCAAAAAATGGAATTTAGTCGTTGTAAGTTGTCCCAAACCTCTCCCATTTGTCAAACTTCATCTCAAACATAATCTTTAGATAAAAAATCATCAAAAAACAAGACACAGACGTCCGTATCAAGTCAACCAGTAGTAGTTAGTTTGTTTGTAGGCATCTTTTATTTATTATAGCATAGCCCATCTCTTCTAGATTCACATCCACTTTTAGCTAACCAACATATGAGCTCATTAATATTTTTAACAGGGTTATTTTATTATATCTCTCCTCATTTCCACAGCTTTTATTTTATTAAAATACCACCAATAATTTTAAAATTACGAGACTTTAGGTCAAACTCTGACAATTTCCCTGAAGACCTTTTATTATAAAAGGGCAATCGAACGTAATTACCTCCGAGCTTTTTAAAAGCTCCTTAGGTTCACCCACTTAACTTTAAACGGCTACCGGATGTTTTGGCTACTAAGTCTCAGTTGTAAACCTTAAATATTTCATACAACTACTACGGCAAAATTATCCCTTCGAGATCCACATCGTATGTAAGTTTGATATTCCATTCCATTCCACACGATTACAACGGAGTCTACGTCTGTCCATGATGGCCAAGTATATTTTAAACAGAATGACAAACAACGTCAACACTTTCACCATTTCAGCAGGATAAAATATTAATAATCCTACGAACCAAAACCACCTCAAGTGGTAAAACATTAAGTGGGATCAACAGGAGGAGGGAGGAATGACTAGCAGTTATTATTATTGGTTAAAGAAGTAAAGGGAGGAAGGGAAGTGGTATGCCATAACTCTGACTTAACGATGTAATTAGATGATTTTTATGAGGATTTATGACTGTTTGTTTTATAGTTGTGTTACGGGGCAAGTAGCCCGGCCTTGTCGGATCGTAACCGTTTCAAAACGCTGTTTCGAACTCATCCCAGTGCCACTGTTCATAATCCTACTAGAATCAAGCTCATGAAAAAGTTCGGCTGGTCCCGTGTTGCCATTCTACAACAGGCGGAAGAAGTGTTCATTTCTGTAAGTAATCTAATCTAATCTAACCTACCAAACCAATAACCAAAAAACTAAACATTACACCTTCCTAATCTTATTACCCTTTAATGGAGAACATTACAACCATAAAAAAAACCCTAAACTACAACAACAAACAAACCTCGCAAACAACAAGTGGTAACAGACGCTTGACAAACCCAGCCTTTTTCCAGATATTCTTAAAAATACCATTTAAAATCACAAAAAACCTTCAAAAGCTCTCCCAAACTTTTAGAATAAACCTATAAATCTTTACTATTCTTCTCCAACATTTTAATACACTCTTTGTACCGAAATATCCCAGCTTTTCAAGCCAAGATGTTGATAAATTGTAGGATAAAAACTGCCTATAGCTTATTCCTACCTATCCCCCTTATTGTCGACGTATCTTTAGACAGACCGACTCTAGGATCTCAATGTATGTTCTGTCGACTTTCTAATTAAGGTATGAGTATGACAGATAGGAATCTGCCTATTTTTTTTACATGCATAAAATCCTGTTTCTGTGCTTTCCTGTCTAGACGGTTGAAGATTTGGAGGAACGTTGTAAAGCAGAGAAGATTGAGATTGTGACGAGACAAAGCTTCCTAACCGATCCTACCGAAGCTGTTCGAAATCTTAAAAGACAAGATGCCCGAATCGTTGTTGGTCTTTTTTACGTCGTCGCTGCAAGGCGCGTCCTATGCGAAATTTATCGACAGCGACTCTACGGAAAGTCTTATGTTTGGTTCTTTATCGGTAAGTCCCACTTACACTTACACTAAATCTACCTTATCTTCACAGTTGGAATTTAGTTGCCCTTAAGTTGTACAGTTTTGAGACACTAACTTCCCAAATGTAATTGTAAGTAGGGAAATGTAGACAGTTTTAGAGTTCAAACTCGTTTAATAGGAAGGAAGGATGTTGAGCTGCTTCAAGGATTGATTATAATCATCTGAATTATATTTTTGTAAATGTCACTCATGCATTACAACCTGCCTAGATAGGTATATCCCTTGAATTGATTGGATAACCTCCAACGAAATGAACTCTAATCCCTTATCCACTTTATCCAACTTCGTCGATTGCATTATCAATAAATTATCTCTACAGCTCCAACTTATCTCCAACTTATCTCCAACTTCCCAAACTTTTACCTTTCCAACATTAAAAGTGTCGGGAAGATTATATACCAAAATTCATCCTTTATTTACAAAAACTTTCCCTCCGGGGAAAAGTTAGTATGTTCCTCTCAAACTGGGGACAAAGTTTGGATCTTACAAATGATTTATTTAGACAGAACTTATTAAGAGTTTTAACTTATTTAGAAGACCAAACCAAATGTCAAACTCCTCTTCTGTTCAATATCAATAATAAACTTCCATCTCACTTAATCCTCCCCTCAGAAATATATAAGATTCATTTTTAATCTTATCCTTTCTTTACAAATAAAACCCCAACTACTTTCTCCATCCATGGATCGATTGGATAGGAAAGGATTGGTAGAACCCGACATTTGATATTAAATAAAAACTTATTGAAGGATAAGAATCTTTGTTCTTTGTATTGGAACAAATGTAATGTTAAAAGTGAATAATAATAATAATAATGATGTTATCCTTATATTAATATTTGATTTATGGTATTTCTCTTTAGGTTGGTACGAGGACAATTGGTATGAGAATGGGTTGGAACAGGAAGGGATAAATTGTACGAAGGAAGAGATGAAGATGGCTGCAGAGGGTCATCTCACCACTGAAGCCGTAATGTGGTATCAAGACACTAAAAAGACAAAGTCAGGAATGGTACGACCCCAACCCACCCCTCCCCACCATGCTTTTTATAACCTAATATTTCTAAATTATGACCAAATCCCCACACAAACGTGTATCAAACCGACCAATGGGGGAACGAGGGTACATTGTACTCTCTAGTTTTACAACGTATCCCCTGGAATTCACGATAGACCTTATCCTCTACATGTTAAGCAGGCACTGCCCTACCCATCTAAGCCACACCCCTTCATATCCTTTAATGATATTTGTACCCCCACACAAAGTTATACAAAAACGACCATTAACGCAATCACTGGGGGTACGAGGGTACATTGTACTCCATAGTTTTACAATGTACCCCATGGAATTCCCGACAGACCTTATCCTCTACGTGTTAAGCAGGCCCCGCTTTACCTCGCTAAGCCACACCCCTTCATGTCCTTTAATGCTATTTTTACCCCCTGCGGTACCCAACACAAACTGAAATAAATCCCAATTCATTCTAATTTAGATTCCTGCTCAAAACTTCCTCTCAACTTTTGTAAATTAATATCCACAAGTCGTTAAAGGTTTATACAAACCCTTAAAAACCCTAACCAAATCAAATAAGAAACAAGAGCTTTTTATATTAAAAAAGTATCAATTCTTTTAAACAAAAAGAGCTGAATGTTTTTTCAGACAACGGAGGATTTCCGGGTAAGATTGCACGCGGAACTGAAGAAGAAAGGGTTTGACATTGATAACGGGCGCTACCCGGAGGGTTATCAGGAGGCCCCCCTTGCTTACGATGCCGTCTGGGCCGTCGCCCTAGGTAAGGTTATTCTACCTATTCTATAATACCCGTCTTTAATATAAATCTTGAAGAAGGATCCAATTCTATAAAACCCGGGTATTAGGACATCCCTGTTCAACCACACCTTCAGTTCAACATGTTACCCTTTTCCCTTCTCCTTGAGAAGTCAGTCAGAGTTTATTTATTTATTTATTTATTCATCCCTTCTCAGAAATGACATATGGAGGAATCTCAAATCTCAATAGTCCAAATCTTAAGGCACATAATACATAAAATAATCCCACATTTACCTTCTTACATTTCCATCCAAATCAAAATATTATATTACACAGAAATGAATATTTCATTCATGCAGGATCATTTCCCCCTTTCTTTACCTGTAAATAAATAAAGAATAATATGAACTATCCATCATCATTATTATTTACAATCCAACCCTCCTTCTCAGTACAAATACAATAGACTGCATGATGTACCAACATCTCGCGTAGATTTATCTCAATTATGCCAACATTGAAGGGGCTAATTAACCCCTACCAACTTCACCTGTAAAAATATCTATGAGAATAAGTACACCATACTCCTTGTAGAAGATATAATGGATGAGAATTAATAGGTCTAATTCTTCTAATGTTTCCAGCATTTAACCGAACGATAACCAAGTTAGCCGAGAAGAAGAAACGTCTTGAGGATTTTACCTACACGAATCGAGAGATTGCAGCAGAAATTTACAATGCTATGGACGCCACAGCATTTTTAGGCGTTTCGGTAAGAACTCTAACTTCAATCATAAAAGTATAAATATTAGTAGTACAAATTAGTCCAATTAATTCGTAAAATAGAACATTTATGGTCCCAAGTTTTGTTCAAGCTCTAAACGCTAAAGAAAGCTGAAATTTAACTTTATGATGTAATTAATAAATACAAATATTAGGGTCGAACAGCGTTCAGCGAGCAGGGTGACCGTATCGCGCTGACCCAAGTTGAGCAGATGATTCATGGAAAGTACAATTTATTAGGATATTATGACATTGAGAACTTTAACCTCACCTGGTATGGCAAGGAACAATGGGTCGGTAAGTTTGTCCCCTTCACAATTTAAATTATTTAAATAATTAACAATTTTCCAGCCAATATACATTTTGTCAAACTTCCTTCCATCTTTTTTATTACACACACGCCTAAGTCTATTACCAAAGAAAGCTTATCTTATTTTATCTACTTTACATTTAAAACTACCCTATTTTCCAAATTAATGCCCCCACAATGTTAAGTGTATGTTTGTCTACTTGTCCTTGGAAGAAATTGCTCACCAGGGGTGTTAATTGAGTACTACGTTTCTATTAATTAGAAATTAAGGTTTTATAGAATAAAACCTGTATTAATAATTACAGCCGGGAAAGTGCCACAGGATCGGACGATAGAAAGAACGGTTTTGAGAAACGTGTCCCTCTCTCTTTACATTTCGATGAGCACGGTCGCGGCTGTAGGAATCGTTTGGGGATTCGTTCTTATCTTTTTCACTTATATTTACAGAGATAGAAAGTAAGCAATAATCCCTTCCCTATTTTTACAATCCCTCTCTGACCTCCTGACCTATTCTATTAAAAGGTCATGCAACCAAACCAAACGTCTTATTTTGCGACCTTCTTGGCATTTCCTCACCTTATTTAATTACAATTTCCTCTAGAATAATCGAGCTCTCACACCCAGTGACCAACACTCTGATGCTGATAGGTCACATTTTGTGTTTCATAACCGTATTCCTAGTCGGCCTAGACGGTCAGTTTGTATCCGAAAGGATGTTCTCCGTGATGTGTACATTCCGCAAGTGGATCCTCTCCATTGGATTCACTCTTGGCTATGGAGCCATGTTTTCCAAAGTTTGGCGAGTACATCGACTAACAACCAAAAATAAATCTGCCACCAAGGTAAGCCCCAACCACACCCCTTTTACCCCCTTCAAATCCATATTTTTAATCCCAAAATAAAATAAACCTAGCTACCTCTATCCCATCTCTAATAGAATTATCTCAATTTCCCGTCGTAATAAAGTGGCCCTTCTTAAGCCTCTACTACACTCAGGTGAATCCTAATAAGACCCTAAATCTCAACAGCTTTTAGAGCCATGTATCTATCATTATCATTCTCATCAAAGTTTTAATCTCCACCTTGCCATATCTTAACCCGAATTTAATTACTCATTCCTTTCCCACCCGGCGGGGCCAAAGATTAAACACAACTCAGCAACTCCAAGTCTTAAGTTTCAACTACATTGTGGTCCCCAACCAAAATCCCTACCAAACCTTCCTCATGTCATAAACTTCATTTTAAATGGAACGAATCCTCCTCCTGGACCACCCTGTAATATAATATACCTTTGAGAAGTGGTTTGATGGGATAAAAACATTTAATCTCCCGAAAGCCTTATTAAGAACCCGAATTAAATCCTAGACAAATAATCCCATACTTGAAATAAATAAAGAGATGATGGAAAACTAGCCGACCGCAACGACAAAGACGATGAGAACATCTTAATTAATGACCGGGTTACTCTTCCGTAAATACATATACCCTCTTTTCCCATTAAACTTTCACTTATGTCTAGAAATATCCCGTACAAGATAAGATACCCGGTAGGATCTTCCACTCCCGGAAAGATATATTCTACCCGGGTCGACGTAATTTCATTCTTAATTAAATATCAACTACTGAATCATAATTAAGCTCCTATTTACACTTTGATCCTCCAAAGTATCAAAGTACTATTGACCCTTCTTCTTATACACACTTTTGAGAGGATTACAACGTGATCCTTGGGGAAATATAGAAGCAGGAATAACTGAAGTGTAATCTCTAATCCAAACTATTTGTGAGGAAATATTTGATAACACTTATGCCAAGAACTACATCGAGGTATTGGGTATTTAGGGTAGTAACTTTCTCCAGGGTTCATCAGCGTTAATTCCACAAAAACCCCAGATGGGTTCTTACAAGCTGGGGGTAGGATTTTGGGGAATTTGGGGTAGTAACTTTCTCCAGGGTTGATCATATTTAATTCCCCAAAACCCCAGATGGGTCCTTACAAGGTGGGGGTAGGTTTTTGTTGTATTTAGGGTGTAACTTTCTCCAGGTTGATCAGCGTTAATTCCCCAAAAACCCCAGATGGGTTCTTACAAGGTGGGGGTAGGTTTTTGTTGTATTTAGGGTGTAACTTTCTCCAGGTTGATCAGCGTTAATTCCCCAAAA
>JAQFZX010001704.1:0-26063 GCA_034682405.1 Hydroisotoma schaefferi | reverse complement strand
CGGGTTATCATTGGATAACCACCAACGCTACCAGTTTGCAAGTTTAGAGTTGAACGAGCATCCTGTCGCGTCTTCACTATCAATGTACAGTTTTTATGAATCGCCATGCATTTACTTTAAAATTCGTTGAATCTATACCCAAAGGACCCGTTCGAATGTTTTTCGAATAGGAACCAAGTTGCTAATTGCAAAGACGCTTCTGCCAGGAAGGGAAACGATTTTTCACGTGCATTTTGGCAGCTTTTATCTTGTTGAGTGACTTCTCGGCGTGGAAAGTTAAGGAAAGATACATTCAGGACCAAATGACACTTATTGAAGTAGTAGCTTCAGCATTTCATAGTTCCATGCCACCGATGAAGAACACTGAATGGTCATGTAGTTAGTTAGACTTATTTTTTTTCTTACTTAACTTCTACCAATCCCAATTCCATCCCAACTTGCTATCACCACATCTACGATTCCGTGCCTATTTTTATCTCTTCATCTTTTTCTTCTCATCTCATCATCCGTCCATCCCTTCTTCGTTGTTTCTGTATCATTTATATGCAAAAACTTTACTGTCAACCCACAGACAGTTAAGCCAATGGGGTACTTTCTCGGATCTATTCCCGAGCTAAGTACGTACGCTAAGGCCATACTAAAGTGCGAGAAGGTAATCCATGAACCTCTCTGCATTTCAGATAGTTAAAGCTATCATTACCGAAGCTAGAGTATTTATTATAGACTTCCGAGATTTAAATGGCCTTATCTTTACTTACTCAGATAATCCTGTCAAGTAGGCATTTAACGTGTTCGGATGGGACGGTGAGGGATACACGATGGGATGAGAGTAGAAATACTCTCAAGCCTTCTTTTAGGTTCATGCCAATAAATGTAGTGTAGTGTGTAAGCGATTCTGAAGGTAAACTTTCTGTAATAACGAAAAAAGAATGACGTAAAACAAAAGTAGGAAATAATATTATAGGGTTGTCAATTGTCAAACTAAGATCTTCTGAAACTGCAATTGCTCTACAAGGTTTCTTATTTTCCAATTTTATTGTACATTTTATTTTACATTCATTTTTTTCATAACTGCGATTCGATCGAAGACGTTATGAACAATATTTTCAATACTAACGGTTAAAATACATATAGCTAGAGACATTCCTTTAACTGTCTGTCGATATGAATGGATCATCGGTTTCGATTTCTTTAGGACTAGTATGTTTATAATAGTAATAATATAGTTTTGATATATTAAGGTGACGTTTAAGTACATCGATGCGGTTATCATAAGTAATACAATGCATTACATTTTACATACCAAGCACCATTGTTTTGGCCAAGGTGTTTTTCTTGTTGAGTTTTGGGTTTTGAGAATATAGTCACAAAATTTTATGTGAGTGGGCCATGTCATGAATTGTAACGAGTCTGTTATGTATATTTAAAAAGTGCAAGATCGGAATTGTAAGTATGCACAATAGATTATCAGGACCGAAGTCAATGAGTCTGTTAGTACAATCCTAATTCTATTCCACAACTTTACGGCAAGATATAAAATACTGAATATTGATTGCATATGAATTTCAAAACATTTGTTCTCTCAATTCGTTTCTGAAACAAGATTTCTGAATATACAATAACATCCCTTTCCTTTTTACAAGGGTTTCGGTTATACACGAAAAAGTAAATTTTGGTAGAATGGATAGTTTCCGTTGTGTATATTTTTCATAGGGCTCAGGTACAACAATTTTTAACCGATGATTTTATTCAGTATTTCTGAATATATCCGTAGGTGTATCCTGAAGTAAAATATAGTTCTTTAAAAAGAATAATTAAACATGTATTCCACTCCAGATTATTGTCACCGCAGAATTCACTCCAATCAGGACATTACTTTACTCAATTACTACTACAGTAAAATATGTGGCACTGCCCTTTTATAAAAAAAACATTTTTAACAGTCGTAACTTGTATTGAGAAAATAGTAGGCTAATAGTAGTAATAACTTTTCATTTTATACTCCTTAGCGTTTAATTATTTTTAGCTCAAGTTGCATTGTTAATATTACCCCTAATTAGCCTAGGTAAATAAATTAGTTAGCAAGGATTTAGCTTACATGACTTCACGTCAACGATTCATTACAAACCGTAGAGGATATATTTCATGCAAATAAGTTCCAACAAAATTAGTTTTCTACACTCTACTGTGACGGTTTTTTGACCGGTTTGGAACTGACTACAGGCGTCTCATGGGAGTCTCTTTTAAAAATAGGTCTAGAAACAAGAGGAGATTACTTTAAATAGTTGTAGTTTAGTATGACTCATTAAGGGCATCGTGTCAGTTTAACGAAGAGCACGCTGGTAGTTGGTACTGAGTCGAGTATATATTCCTTGTTTCTTGACGAGTTCCGTGATGGTTTAATTGACAGCTATACAGGAGTTGTGTTAGCCATCAAATAGAGTTATTTTATTTTCGATGACATGTCTGCACAAAGGGCAATTTTCTAGTTGATCAGCACACGTGGAGCAAAAGCCACTAGAAAAAAAACATGCGTCAGTGAGATTCTGCTTTGGACTTTTACTATTTTTACCAGTGAAATAACTCTTGACAATTTAATCAAAATTTAAGAGGTACGGCTTAAAAGGTTAGGCATATGTGCTTGTCTGAGTGGTACTATCCTACTGAGTATCACCACATCGTTTAGAATATTTACGGTTATGTTCGTTAAAGTTAAGTAGGCCAATGAGTTGAAAGATTAAGACATAGATAAGAAGGCTTTTAAATGTAAATTCTTACCAATGCTCACAGGGAAGAAGTCGAACGTTGGCAACACGATCATAGCACAGATTGCATGAATTTTCTTTAACACTTACTTTTCGCAAGTACTCCATCTTTAAGTGCCTGTTAAATAGAATGAAAAGAGGTTGAGACAAGCCAACAGACAGTAGTAAGGGTTAGAATTTTTACGGATCAGTCCCTACGAAGGTCATAATTGAGAAATAAAGTAGCATAATTAGCTTGCCTTGGCAGTACAACTCGACACTCGTCACCCAATTTGGCATACTCGTTGAAATTTTTAAAATTCTTTCCATTAGGAGGGAATCTAAACGGGCGGCTCCCAAAATTGAACTGGCATTGTTGGAATGACATAAAACTTCCTGCTGCAAAAAATCCCGACCTGTAAATCCAACAAATGGGTTTCAGTGTTCGACATGCTACCATTTGCTCATCCAGAGCATTTTTGTCTCCCCTTCATTCAGTTTACAGGAAATGTCTCCAAATTCTTCTTCCACCATAAAACGATAGATTCTACACTTTGCTTTTGTACACAAGGGCTGGTGGCTCCTGAATTTATCACCACTATTCAAGTTCATATTTCCGAACTCTTTATCTTTCGTGGTGTATAACTTTTCTATTCTTTGCGACTTTAAGGAAATTATCAATCTATAAATAAGTAAGTATTAGCCTTACTTTGTATGTTTAAACACATCAGTATGAGATTTAATTACTGTTCCGTTAAGATAAAATTGGATTTCCAACGCGTCTAGATCAAGATATGTCCCTAGGATGTCACCCGGCTTCCAACAAGGCATCGACATTGGTTCACTTTGAGCAGCGTGCCACATTACTTGTCGACATCCGTCATAAGCGACTGAGAATTCGTCATCGCCGATTCCATAACCTTCCTGTTAGCAAATCATTATCATATTAAATCACCCTTCTCCATTTTTAATTAAGAAACCAGAGCTTAAAAGTATTAATAAAGAAAGACTTGCATGATTTAAAAACTTGCTAGCTTTTGTAGCCCACCCTATTTGCATTACCCCCTCGGTTATAATTAAAACTTCATAATACCATGATCCAGAGTCAACCTGGAAAGTACTTCGAACGCTTTCGAATGATGATGCATCACACCGGGCCTAAAATTAAATTAAGCTCTACATTAACAAGAAGATGCTGAGATACTTTGAAATCCTTAATTCTGAGTATCCTTACCTCGAGACCATTTGGTGATATCTTCAAATATTCACTTACGTCGTAACTATTTAAAATAACATTAATACCAGAGTTGTCAACAAGTTCGTAGCCAAATGGTCGACTAAGGATCAGAACTACAGAGAAAGCATAACATTACTATCCGACATTTTGATATCCTATGGAAAATATGGATTCTGTCCAAAAATTATGGAATTCAATATTACATATGTTATCTAGAGACCACTGGGAACAAAATCCTACTTGCTGCTTCTCAAAATCTTCGGATTTTGTAAAACTTTCAAGTTTTAACAAAGGGTTTTCTGAAGCAGATTGTATGATTTTAATTATCGCAGTCTTATTTTCACCTGTAATAAAATGAAAATACTGTAGTATGATTTCCCTAATTAAAAGATCTTAACAATGTGCAACAGGTTTTGCTTACTGGTTTGAGCAAACTTTTCGAGAGCAATGATCGCATACAGAATAACAGAAGGTTCAACATCTGGACTCTGCAAAATAAGATATTAATTAACGCAGGTCGATTAAGCGAAATCGATTTGCTTGCAGTAACAACTGCTTCATTTTGTTTAAGTTTTCCAAATTACCAGATTTGACATTAAGTAGCTCATGACCTCATCATTAAGTAAAATAGTGCTATTTTGACCGGCTAACTTCTCAGCCAAACATCCAAGGACAATGCATATATTCCTTTTTTGTCTGACATCGTAGCGATTATTATTCGTGAGACCCAAGTGTTTGCTTAATTGTAATGCATTTTCCTGAAAATAAAACAACATTGTTGTATAACTAGGTTTTTTTAATCTAAAAAATTATTCCCAAACCTTCGTTGGGAGGGGACAATCATCTAGTAGTAAAGATATAACTGCTGGTCCCAATGGATCCTCCATTGGAATACTACTGACTAAAGACGTTACTACGAGCATCCATCCATCTTCCATCTCGGCAATTTTATGCAGCTTGACCATTGAAGAAGGGGCTTCCGCATCGCTGCAGGAATGAAATGCAAAAATTAATATTCTTTCCTTCATAGCTTAAATTAAAAGTATTTACGTAGAAAATCGTCAGTTCCTTACTTTCCCACCAGTGTCCGTAGAATTCTAAGCGTTTCAAGTATATAATTCTCTATAATTTGAGGGCTAAGGTTGGCAAGAAGGAGCAAGTTAGTATCAGAACTACTACTACTACTTGTCCTGTTTGACCCTAAAGTGTCCCCTTGACCTGAAGGAAAGACATGGTGCCCGTGTCCAGCCCGAGGAATATTTGGATTTGTGTCACCTTGCCTTTTCCCCCATTGAAAACAGCATGGACATGTTGTGGAATTACAGCCACAACAAAATGTATTCGAAGAGTTATCCTTGTCTTTGCAAAGGCAGAGTCCCATATCAAATTCCAGATTTGTAGATTCCACTCACTAAAGTACAACAAAGTATTCTTCAATCCAGCTTGATGTAATATCACCTTGGTGGATCACCACGTCACGTCACTTTCCAATCTAATGTAACTTATTGTACAGATATCTCTTCAGGTAACTTGGATAAGCCTCTCAATCTCAATTAAGTATATCGGCAGCAGGCAAGCAGAAGCACCCTTATCTTGTGGGAACACTGAAAGACTGGATCACCGGAAAGGTCATTCTTCAGCTAATCCTTACACGTTCATTTACCAGAATTGAAATGTCAAAGGTCAATTCAATCTGTAAGTTTAGAAACAAAAGCAATTAATTGTACAGTTTCCGGAAAGGCTGACACAATAATAACGAGTCATTAAAATTAAAATACAACATTTTAAATTTAAACTTTACACATAATGAAAAAAAAAACCCACCCATTAAAATTACACTTGGATTTATTTAATTACGCTAAAAAATTAAATACATAAGCGTCCGTCCAGTCCAGTCCCGATTCTGGCTATTTTTAGTCAGCTTTTCATCAAAATATCCAATTTTTTCTGCACGCACGTCAAATTATGATACTTTCACTCACTCAACTTTTTAACCGACGACAACTATCAACTAACTACAGCCAAAAAGTGTAAACTTCCTTGATAAAGCCTTAAATTCACCCCGATTTAAAAACTTCTTTTTTTTAAAAAAAAACCAAATGTCTCTCAATCTCACCCAAAATTACCAAAAAAAACTGTAGTTTTATGCTGTCTTCTTGAGTCACCAAATTCTATCAACTAACTAACTAATGCTAAATTAACTTACTAATCCAACAGAGTAAACCATCTAACTCTGAATATAAAAAAACCTTCGACTTAAAAAAAACTTAATTTCTCAATTTTTCATGAATTAAGAATTCATTTCCGTTCCACTTTTTTAGCACGACTTGCTCAAACTCCGTTAATAAGTGCGACAATTAGTCTGAAATGTTCTGAGTTGTTGGAGAGAAAATGTAACAAGAAAGGGGTGTTTTTTTTTTTAAGTTTTAGTTACTTTTTTGTTTATTTATTTATTTATTACTAGAAATCTGTAAATAGTAAATCAGTTGTTTTGATGTTGGACTTGGAACTTGAATAGAGATGACGATGGTGGTCCGTTTACCTCACGTGGAACTTTACGTTTCCTCAATAAATAGTACGAACATGGCATGAATGTGGCAAAACTCTGCAGAAAAAAACATCTACAAAGTTCGCATCCCTTTGTTCATGTTGTATGGAGGGATAGCTGTAGTAGTATTGTGTAGTTTTGTAGCTTGGTTAATTCACGAGCTTTATATATTGGTTATCTAAGTTGAGCATCCGGTGATAAGCGCAGTATAGCTTATCGTATCCTTTATCCAGGATAGGAAAGATTAGGATTACCTACACAATTGACGAGCAATATGATTTTGGGATTTTTATGGGCATATGGACTTGACATTTCATGAACGATTAGATGGGAAATAAATGTCAAGAGGAAGAAAGAACTCAGACCGTTTTTGTCAAATCCGAACCATTTTTTACTTTCGGACTCGGTCCGGTTGCAGGGTATTCTTATTTAGGAAACGATAAGTGAATGTGCGTGCTTTTTGCAGCTAAAATATGAGGTTTAGTTTATAGGTTCGAGTGGAAGATAAGATAAGATTAAACCCTGACGGAAATTATGGAAGGCGTTTTAAAAATAATGCTAAACTTAGAACTTTGTGATTCAGAATATTTTTTATTGAAGAATTCTGAGTTCGTTAATATTTCTGGTCGTTGTATTGTAGGTCTATAGGATGATTTTCATCCTTTTCAGAGCTAGAGCTATGAATCACTGAATTATGCGTTAATATTAGCGATAAGCGTTAGCTAAAAGTATTTGATTTTAACTTGTGGTATTATATTTATGACTTGCTATTATTCAGTTTTTTTTGACATAACAAGCTCTGTTTTGTAGACTTGATATGTAAGAATTTTTAAACTTGGTTTTTCTCGTATTTTTTTTTTATATGATCACATATATATTGCATACCAAATGACTAATGATAATTGATAATGACATATCACAGCTAGACAGAAGAGTATTAAGTAGTAGCAGTAGCTAAGAGATTATTTACTTTTCTCGTGTAATTCTGAAATCTGAATTACAGTAGTTGATGAGAGCAGCCTGCCTGTGCTGTGGCTGTTTATTCTTAATAGTTAATTGTTGTATGGCATATTGGTAAGAAAAATCATGTAAAGTAAAACATTGTAAATAATATCATATTCTTTTGCATTCGTCGTACATTAGTCATATTCATATCATTAGTCAGTATAATAATGAGTATTTTCCTGTCTCTGATCTGCACAATGGAATTGGAAAAAGATAATGCAACCAAAATTGTATTGTGGTTGTTTTATTAGCTTTGTAACTTAAATGGCTACCACAAACAGGCTTTCACAAATGTTGCTAAAAGTATTGGCCTGTGTTCAAAACTTCGGGATTAACATTCTAAAGCTATTTTCAATATATGCATGCTACGAAAACGCATCGCAAGCATTTTAGTTCTACTACAGTACTGTTATTGCATGCAATGTGGTGATAGTGAAAACTATCAAATAATATAATTAATAATTAATAAATAGTTACTAGAGTTTGGTTGGGTATACATATTAATTGCTTCGTTTAGTTTAGGTTTTACTTAATCTATGGATTTTGTCCCATTGTATGTTTAAATCTACAGTTTATATTAGCAGCAGCGAAGCTCAACTAACTGCATGCTAATTGGTCTTCTGTGCAAAAGCTATAACTTCCGCATCCTTGTTTTTTTATATTCAATCATGCATAAACCAAAATATCTTTGAGAGCAGAAATGGTCCTTGATAGCTGCTAAATCAAAACTAAACCAATCGTAGTGGGTACTACACATAGTTTCATTTTCGTTAGTAAACGCTTATTCTTGTGATTTGCTCAAACAAAGCTTGGATACTGTATGCCGTTTAATTGTATGCTAATGGGCAATGAAATGGCTTGCAAACTCCAAGGAAATAGAGAGGAAGATAAAAAAATTAGCATACGAATTGAAGATATGCATTTGATTAATCCAAGCAGTAGTGGGTGGGTGGGTGGGTGTAATCCATCTCCATTCAGCGCATTGCAAATCAATTAATCGGAAACAATTGTCTTTAGGATTATAACTTGCCAAACATAATTTCTAATGTTAATTGGATAAGAAACAGGTACTTTAGTTATTCATTGACTATAATTCTTCCCACTGACCGTCCTACGCGTTCTATTACACACATTTTTGGTAGCGTTTATGATTTCTAAAATCCTATCGTCATATCACGAAGACATCTTACAAATTTATCGCAAATTGTTTTCAACTACTACAACTATCTGTATAACTATGAAAAAATGCTTCTGGATTAAAAGCCTAATATGGTACTTGGATGGATTATTTAATTTTAATCCCTTAAAGGATCTCCCTCATTTTATTGCTGTTTACAATCTAAGGAATAAAAGCCAGTGAAGCGTCTACAATTAATTTTGACAGATATGATTCATACCTACCTAAGGTAACGGAAGGTCGCGTTCCATTGTCATTGTCATTGACAAATGCATTGCGTAGAACTAACTATACGCGCAAAAAAATGCGTAAGCAAGAGCTGCATTATAATAACCGCACACGAACCAACCAGCATTAAAAATGAGAAGTAATAAATTATCTGTGATTTTTCATGCAAATCTAACGGTTTAGAAGCACGAGGCAAAACGCATTTTAATCAATGGGTATGCGTACAAGAAGTACTCTACAACAACGACGAATCCACTACCTGTATTTTACCTTTTTAGCTGATTGCTTTTTTCATGGTCATCCCATAGTTATCCTCACATTATTGTAAAGCAATATATTAATGTAGTATTACAATACTGTTACTAGTTGTTAGCATGAGTTGTTAGTTGGTGAGATGATGGTGGGACGGATCTACTTTATTTCGTCTAACTTGCTTCAACGCGTTATAGAGAGATTGAAATGAAGTAAAAAGGGATGGAGAAGAAGTAATTATATTATGCATGAAAGGAAAAGGTAGTTCCTCATGCAGACATAATGCTATTTACCGATGACCATGACCACGACATTGCCAATCGAGGTGAGCTGCTTTGTATTTTCTCACGATATGAGGATGATAATGAAATACGATGATGATTATTTCTCATTCCCGGAACAAGAATCAGCTACTAGAGTTTATTGCAACAATTTACGATGGAATGGAGGTATGCAATTAATTTCTTTATTGTCTGACTGGACCTGTTTCCAACTTTCAATTGGATTGGAAGGGTGAAAGAAATGAAGCATACTTTTAGGAAAATAAATATTGGAAGTAGAACACTGGACTGAATTATGAGTGGTTTCGAGTTACAATAATAATGCGATATGCCTGCATAAAACGTGCAGTGTAATTGTTTAATTAGCTTTAGATTCGACTTGAACCTTTATTGTCCATAGATTTACATGTAAGAACTTACTATGCATTTGAATTAATTTAAATTTTTGCTGTCACGCATTCTTGAATATTGTAAAAAATAAACGATAATAATTTATGAATGGCAAAAGCTAAATCTCTAAAATTACGTTAGATATGGAGAAACATGATTCGATTAATGTCTTTCAAATACGTAGTCAATTGCCTAAAAGAATGTTATCTGAAACTAACTCCGCTTTGTTTCAACCGCAACCGGAAGGTTGGACGATCTTTGGTTTCCCTAACCATAGGAAAGAAAGTAATTTAATCCTTCCGATCTGTTTTTCTACGATTCTACCCGAATTCCTATGAAGAAGACAGCTTATTAAAGCCATGCTCAAACTCACAAGAGTGTTTGCTGAGAACTATACAACACCACATGCCTCAATATGCAATTATTTCAAGCTACTTTTTGTATATGCAGATGCATTTAACTAGAATGAATGAATTCCTTCTAGTTCAAACTTCTAAACAAGCTTTTCGATCAAATTGGACCTAAGAGAAAAGGTAATGTGTGTCGATGAATTTTTAAAACTTAAGAAAGAGAGTATCCAACTCTAGGATTTTGTTAGGCTAAAACTTTTTACATTGAATGACATGCGGAGATTACATTGACATTTCAAAAGCTCCGATGAAAGAAGTTCTGCTGTAGAAGTATTAACGGTATACCTTAAATAAATATGGATGAATGCTAGATTTAAATAATCTCCAAGTCCGTATTGAAGAATTCCTAAATCTCTTCCCAGTTGCTTGGTTAAGTCAACGGTAGACCGTCTATGTTACAATATTACGATTGTGAAAGCGATCGATTGACAACACAAATTCATGGTAAGGAAACCCCTTCTCCTAGACCAGACTTTCATATTACAACGTATATCCGGGCCTAGCATTCTTACCCCCAATAGAGAAAGTTGCTGACAGAGAAAGCTTAATATATCTTTTTAATATTTTACAACTGCAATGCTTCCTTGTGTAGTTTACAGTGAGAAATTTCTAAAACGCTAGTGTAAAGAGTAGCTGTTTTTAAGTTCCATACAAGTAAACTGCCTATCGTTCCAAGATAAGGATAACAGTATGATAAGAGAGTTTCCGGATCCTGTCATAATAAAATGCATTGAAAGACAAATTCACACCACAAATTCCAGCCGTTATGGATTGATTATGGACACTTCAAGTATAGAAAAAACTTTTTACTGTCCGGCATAAGTAAACTGCCAAGGCCTTATCTTACAAAGCAAGTTAAGACTTAATCAGACACGTATCGTGAATTAAATGGCGAGGGCTTTGGCTATGCCCTCAGCAGGAACTGATTCTTCACTTACATCAATGACGGTAGACGGATGTAATTTGGCTGCTGCAAACAGTCTTTCAGAACTTGCTCAAACTGTCAAGGTAGGTATGAGAGATACCTTATATCCTCGAATAGTAGCCTCTCTCAAATAGTGCCCCCTAATTACTATTAATCCCTCCATAAGCCCCCTTTAATTGTATGTTAAATTTGACCCCCAAAAAACTGAAAAATTAATTTGTAGCCTGGGACAATATTCGAGGATATACGGTACTTATTGAGAAATTTATTTCTTAACCAACCTAATATGCTAAAAACACTCATTTGGTGAATGGTGACTTTACAATACCTAAATAAATTGTTTTCTGAAACGTATGCCATTTTTTGTACAGGAGAAAGGCCTATGGATCTTTGGAGAGTCTGATTCAAAACAGAGAGTGATTAAAATAGAAAAAAGAGACGGATCTTATGGATTTACCCTTCAGGTACTTTATACACTATTTGTGCATAGAATACCCTGCATAACTTATCATATTGTGCATTGGAGTGGTTCGGTTCGGGTATATAATAATTTGTATGGGTAATGAGGATTTGGAAAAACTAAAACACAGAAAGTCTCTGATGCATAGATAAATGAGACCGAAAGATTTTTCAATGTAAATGCATGAACTTGACGGGATATGAAATCCTTCGTCATGTCATGCATAGGAGTGTGACATTTCTTCCGTTGTTCTGAAAAACCATTACTGCTTTCTTTTTAGAGACAAATGTTTTATTTGATGAACGGACCATTTGGTGACCTTTCCATGTAAATTATGTCTCAAGTTATATAGTTTAGTTTCTAAGGTTGAAGGAGTTTAGGCTTCGACGCTTAACTTTACAATAGTTTCTCCAGAAGTACGCATAATAAATATTACCGTAGAAAATTACAATGGCTAACTTGATGTTACTCTTTTCTTTAACAAGCAGGCTAAAATAGAAATCTTTTAGCTTTGCATCCTGCTAGTAAAAAAAATAAAAAATCGTCTTCAGTTTCCTGTGTACTAAAAGTGTATTCAATCACCGGTTTTTTGCTCTATTTCGCTTGAGAAACCCAATGATTTATGCAAACGGATGCGGCGACATAAAAAGTTGTGCGCGACAAACAATTAATGAAGCTCTGAAAGAAGGAACGACTTTTAATCCACGACGGAGATCAAGAATAAGGATGTCAGGACCTTTAAAATTGTCTAGCTACATTTATATAAACGTGATCAGAGCATGGCAGGTAGAATATGTAATCCATGAAAACATCACGTTCTACCAATCATTAGTAAAGTCAGCTTCATTAAAGGAAGCTCAAGTTAGAAGGATTCTATTCTATGCAAGTTGAGGTTTTATTTTGTCGTTACTACTCTCTCTACAAAAGCAAGGACACAATTTTGGCAAACATTTACTTTCAACAATCATCGCTTTTGTTGATTTTGTTGTGTAAGCAAATGCAAACCCCAAACCTGGTTCGTTGAGATAGAGAATACTTCTTTATCTTTGCATAAACAAATTCTAAATGCATTTCTCACCATTTATTTCACTTGCCACATTGAATTTAATCCAAGCTTTTTTGCTAGATATGATCTCACAAACAGCATTTCTTCTAATGGTTTGCAGCAATATGCATCCAACATAATACATAATGTATGCATCTTTTAGAACATGTCTCCATCCGTTTGCAGAGAGACTCTTATCCTGCCCTTTTCCATCCTTAAGTTTTTGCACATTAAACACGCATTTATTCATCGGAATATCATCATAATACTTTGCAATCTAGCTTAAGCAAACTCTATTGAATAAATAGTAATACAAACCTCGGAGAAGAATTTCAAGTATGTATGAAATGAATGGATATAAAAAAGGTTTGTAGGGATACCCTAAGCCTAATTATAGAAAAAGCCGGTGACGTTGGTGGAGTTGACAGACAATTTCTACGAGTTATTTCAAACTCTGAGTTAGTTAGAAGTTGTATGCAATACTGTTGTGGTGGGTCTGCAAAAAATGTTGGCTGCGAAGATGTTTTTATATTTCACTTAATTCTGTCAGTATTTTAATACAAGGTGAACTTAACCAGTGTCATTAAGATGGAAGTTGACCACAAGTCATGAAAAAGTTTTTCATCCTGTAATCCGCCGTCTCTAGTTCTGTGATTTTTATTAATAGCCAGAAGGGACGATAGTATTAATGACCTTTTGCAAAAAGAGTTATTTTAATATGACTATTCTAGAGTTGATTTCTTGTAAAGTTAAAGGATTCAACTGATGTTGATTAAGCATTAAGTGTAAGACACTATAATATTGTAACAGAGCTATGGCGTTCGATACAAGCATGGGAACCGGGAGACGGACTTTATCACGTATGTTAACGCCGTGGAAAAAGACGGAGCGGCCTACAATGCAGGACTCAGAGAAGGTTTGTAATTTAGAATAATCAGTTTATAAATTATGAAACATTATGTTTTGTATTCCATGCATCGATATTATTTTCAAAGTTATGCTATGCATTATGCTATTATGCATGCAACCGTACCGTGCCTCTGAATTCTGATCGTTTCTATTAAAAAAACAAGCATGAAGTGAATATATCTTGCACATCAAGTTAGGTTTATGCTTTGCTGAGAAGTCTTTGCTATGATTTGTAAAATTGTAAATCCATGTTTACTTTTCCAAATCTATCAATGAAATAACTGTTAATTTGGCTCATGAATTGAACGGGAATAGCATTAAATCGTACTATTTGCATTGACAATGTCTAGTATCTCAAATCAAAAAATTATGACAGTTACTAGTAGCAGGGGTGCATGCTAATAGGTGAAACTGCTAACCTCGCAAAATATTGGGATTATTATAGTATTTGACATGAATGATGAAACGCACTACTCCCTATCCATGTAATGGGCTATTTCAATTTCAATTGTTGGACAAGTTTAATGTACATTTAATTGTACTATCATCCCATCGTATCATTCATTTGGATTCAATTTTCATTTGCTTATGAATTTGTATGTAATTTCGCAAGCCATAATTAATTCCACAAATCCTAACCGACCGATGCGATGGAGATTTGTTATTCATTTTTTAATTAAAAATCTCGTACATTTGCATTTGTACAATACCCGGACGTCATGTTTATGCGACCGATTGTTTAGACATTTATATAGGGTGGTACACTGCATGGCTAGCTACATTTTGCTTAAGTTGAAAGAGTAACAAAGCTCTAATGTATATTTTCATGTACACCTTGAAAAGTACAAATTTACATGAAACTATAAAATTGTATAGGAGATGTGATCTTGTCAATAAATGGTCAAAATATGGCTCGGGTGGAGCACAAATCTCTTGTCAGTTTCATAAGAAAGTGTCCCACCCACTTGAAAATGGTTGTCATCTCTGATGAACGCGCAAGAAAGGTTTGTAAGGAATTATTTAATCCAGTAGTAGTGTTAAAAGTAGTAGTCGTCTAAGGCAGAATTAAAAATACCTAAAATAGAGAAACTTAATACTATGACTTGTTTCAAAAGGTCTAAATGATTTAAAGAACAAAGGTTGCATGTTATAAACGGTTTAGCGAGGAGTTAAATTTTTCATGCATATAGTCCATCATATTCAATACCTCCTCACAGGGAAAATATTTATTCTAGGGAAGACGGTAATTTCTTTCCAAAAATGTACAAGAAACCTTTTTCCAAGAAACTTAAATTGTAAGGTTTTAAAATAAGTGTACTTATAGGCAGAAATTATCTCACTTTTTGGCCTATTTTTTTAAAGGTGGAACTGCACATGAGATACGTCCACTTGCAGAAGAAACTCCACGACAAGAGGAAGGAGTTGGAACGGCTGAATAAGCAAGAAAGGGAAATCCTTACGGGGAACTATGAACCAGAAAGCTCGGCCTCGTCCCTTGCAGGGACCTGCCTTGGAGATGCTACCACTTGTTGTTTCTGTCCCTCAAAAGCCAAAGAATTGCTAGAAGCGAAGGAAAAGTCCAAATCCATGAGTTCTTCAGACCGTACGAAGGATAAGGACTCCCTTGTAAGCAGTTATTACGATTGCTACAGGAAATCTCAAAGCACAAAGGAGTTGAACAAAGAGCCTAGCATTTCTAACTCTATCCGACTTCTACAAAAAGCTAGCAAGGGTCAGGAGAGTGAAATCATGTCTACGACGGTTTCAGACAATTCGATCTCCGTGACTGGGGGTGCAGCGCCGCTGAAGTCTTCGCAAGGCTCTGCTCAATACAGTTCTAATGCTCATCATCAGCATCCGCATCAGTCACAGAAAAATGCTGCATCTGT
The DNA here is from genome assembly GCA_034682405.1 of Hydroisotoma schaefferi. Classification (NCBI taxonomy): domain Eukaryota; kingdom Metazoa; phylum Arthropoda; class Collembola; order Entomobryomorpha; family Isotomidae; genus Hydroisotoma; species Hydroisotoma schaefferi. The sequence goes on along the minus strand of JAQFZX010001704.1, from coordinate 10,563 downwards.
GGTCTCAAGTGGTACGGGAGAGTCGCAAAAGCCTAAGTCTTGGGATAATCTAATGACAACTAAATCTTTTGGGGGCTACGGTTTCGGATTTGGTTATGGATACTACCCGTCGTTAAAACATGATCATGGTCACCACCACTTTTCCCATCCGCATCATCACAATCACCACACCCACTGCAGCAGTCATCCTCATTCTAGTTATTATTACAATAGCAATAGTGGTGGGAGTAGTAAGGTTAAGAATGGCGGAGGATCTACAAAGTCTGCTAACTCGCAAAGTCACGGATCTCATTCAAGGCGATCTTCGAATGATGATGGATACCAACAACAAAGCAGTAGTAGACCTTTCACTAACTATACTACGTATAAGATGGTAGGGACAACACGTGTAGTTGCGAGGGTCACCATGAGTAATGCTGGGGAAACTCCTACAGGGCCATGTACTAGGACGCTTCCTTCAATGAGGTCTTCTAGTAGTAGACATACGCCGGATAGTAGCAGCTTCTCTTCGAAAATGGAGAAAACGCTGTCAGATTCTAGCTTGAATAGTGAGCATCACAAAGACTTCCCAAAGAGCATGAGCTACTTTAGCAGAGGGAGTGACAAGGAATCCAGATTTAGTAGTGATGAGGATGAATATGATGAATACGCCACAGAACCAAACTATGGGGGCAAGCATGACATTTATGTTTAAGTAAGTAGCTTGTAAGTTTTCATGATTAGATTTTTTTGTCCTACCTTCGTTGATCTCTTTTTGTACCTGTCTTGCAATAGATAGATTATAGTTTGTTTCTGAGAATTCCTTTGTCTAAAATACGTAAAATGGTGACTACAAAACAAAAGTTACACAAAAACCACACATAAAACAACTTTTAACATTTTAATCTTTCTAGATCAGTAAGAATTTTTTCATATAATACAGTAACTGTAAGTCACAATTGCATGACAGATGAGAGTACAACAAATAATTTACGAAAGTCTGAAAATATTGTGCGAAACAATTTAAAACTCCATCTTCTGCTCTTTATTTGCTGTAATCGAAAAATATTTGTAACAACTTAATAAAATGAATTAGTAAAACACCTTTTGTAGCGAAGGGCAAGATATTACCTTTGTTCAGTTTGTGCACGAAGTCTTCAAACACCTTAACGTATGGAGCCATTCCAGTTTTCTTCCAGGCAGCTTGATTTGCAGCATTTTCTTTATTTTTGTCATATTTACCGATTTCGTCAAGAAGTTCTCTAAAAATAAGGACCATCATATGGGGTTATCAGAAAGAAGGAAAAAAGTGTATAAAGTATGTAGCCATAATCCTTACGTTATCTTGGGCACAGCCGTAGTTTTAAAATCGTCTACTTTAGCTGGATCAAATGGGACACATACTTGGCCAGTCTTTGGATGAATACAAAATGGGGATTTCAGTAAATGATTTATTCCTTTAGATACATTCACATCCAAACGAGGATAGCAAAATTGGAGCTGAAGTTCAGGCAGTAAACTACTGATGAATTTGCTTTTGGACTGAAAGTAAATACACACGGCAAATTACACCATAATCACGAAAATAAAGCCTTCAGTTGTAAAATAAACATACTGCGGAAACTTACATTTTTGATGTATTCCATCAAGTCTGTAAATCTAGTTGAGGATCCTCGAATTGCCGTCTTGACTTCAGGTGGAAGGATTTCGAAGTTTTTCTCCATATTCAATATACCTTGGTCGTCATCACAGATTTCTTCAAACTTATCAGCAATTATATCGACGGATCGCCTAAAAAATGATTTAATATAGTCTACTGCGAAATTAATTCACAAATGAAACCGCTTGTTGGTATTTATGTTTTACCTCAAGAATGGATGCATAGCGTCTGGATTCAAGACCTTAACCTTCTTAGCTTGATTTTCACCCCCACGAATTACCTTTTAGAGCGAGTACTTTTTAACCTCATTCTAACTAAACAATGCATCAAATCAAACCTAAACATTTTTATGAACATACAGATAAATATTCAATAATTGCACTCCTCGCCGAAGTATCTAGTTGTCTAGCCTCAACGTCAGAAACCCAACAATGGACACCTCTCCTCCCAGAATAAACCCAGAGTACATGTTTGAATCCAAAATCATCTACGACAATTAAAAACCAAATTACCTTTCAATCCACATACATACATAAATAAATAAATAAATAAATACCAAAGAATTCCACCTTTTAAGGCTGGGTCTAGAATTTTTACAGCAAGGGAAAGCAGTTTCCAGCATTTCTCACACACTTTAGCACCCGAACAGCATGTCCTTACATCATCATAGTCCGTCAAATCAATATCGATTACAAACCTTAAAACAGAAATACACATGTTTAGTTAACTTTAACACATTATTTTCATTAATAAGGGAAACCGCATTGTCTCGATTAGTGGCCTTTCTCAACCAGTAGCCCCCTTAATTCACAATATAACCCCATAAGCCCTATGGTTAATTTAACCCTTAAAACTCCCCAGAATTAATTACTAGCCCCTGCCCCTATTACAAACAATACGGTATTATTACCGCAATTCCCTAGGCCGATAAAAATCATGTTTTAAAGCATGTTAAACATATGAGAGATATTCCAGTTTAACATGCAAATGATAGCGTGCGGCTTAATTAAAGCGGGCGGCCTATCGTCAGGGAATTACTATATTTCTTCAACTACAAAACGCACGCCTTACTCTTTCTCAACAGGGACAAAACTAGATGAACTTTCACGCATTCGAGGTTTCTGGTTGTAGACCGCTCCAATGTCAATTTTTTCGGGAGCCCGACGCTTAAGCTCTTTGGCAAACTCCTCTGCATTTCCGAACGATTGGTACCGGATGTAAACGTCTCCGGCCAGGGTGAATGAGAACTCCCGTCTCGAAAACAGCTCATCTGGAAGATAACCACCCCACAGATAAGCAATAATCCGGACTTTAGTCACATCTCTTTATAAAATATAGATAAACCTACCATTTCCGTACGAAAGCCACCGGTGCATGAAACTGGTTGGGAAAAGGCGTTCGTAGTAGGGCTTTAGCAGGTCCTGCAAGCACGCTGGATCAAAATCACTCATCTTGACAGACAAAACGACCTGGAGGAACTTATCACGGATAAGTCACTTATCGGCGTCAGCTGAGTTTGATAAGGTGAGGTCAAATTATTTTTAACTTATCTGCACAGCTATTTTACTTACCAAAACAATGGAAAGTTGACTCCCGCACGTTAAACCCGCTCTAGTACTAAAGAGGAATATTGAGAAAGTCTCATCCTAAAAAAGTGACATTTGACTTTTTTTAAACTGAAATTTACTTTTTTGAACTGTAATTTGGATTTGAGACAGTTTTATTTGAAAAAACGAAGTATTTTACTATTTATGCGGTGTTTTGTGACATTTTGGGGGTCATAACTTTGTAAAAAGGGTAAGTGTAGTAAAATAGGGCTTTCCAGGGCCAAGGTATGCTTTTTGCTTTTTTGCTTTTTTGCTAACGTTTGATACATTTGTTTCATTTTTCATTTCAGGTCAAAAGGTCAAGCTATTATAAGACGAAAAAAATGGATCTAGGGTTGTGACGGTGCTTCGTGAGTGACCTGACCTTTCATGATGAAATGCGTGCTCAAATGCGTAAAGAGGAAGTACCCCGATATCCCTCTTGATAACGGGTTATCCAAGATAATTGGGAGATGCTCCGAGTACAAAATAAAAAATAGCCGTTGTTCACGGAAGCAAGGTAAATTCCAAGGAGGGCATGTATGTTAAATAAATTAGGAAAAGTACGTTGTGGTCTCATATTTTATGTAAAAACTTTTGAAACTTCTTTTTTTCAGTCGAGCTTATCCCGAATTTTTCATCTAAAACGATAAAAGTGAAACAGCTCGGTCCGAACGACTCGGGAGTTAATGGGGAAATCATTGGACTTGGGATGGACGATGTTGCCAAGGACGGGGACACCCTCAATGTCTTGGTTGACGAAATCAACTTCAGGGTACATTTCGAAGAATCAGAGGAAGGAAATGAAAGTAGTAAAGAAAGACCGGCTAAAATCCCGAAAATGTTCGTATCGAACAGAGGAAACGATTTAAAAAATAGTGGAAATAGTACTCTGGATGGAAACGGGACATGGGAATCCGTTGGGAAAAACGAACTTGTGGTCTATGTTTATGGAAATAAGATCAAAGAACCGAGGCCTTGTGTAAGTAGAGGGTCTTCGTAATAAAACGCTAAGACTGACGAACAATGCTCAATTCATGGGTGGGTTTCATATTTGTTTGTAGGTCGCTGCGTTTGATATGGATGGAACTTTGATTACAACAAAGTCTGGAAAAGTTTTTCCAAAGGATGTAAACGATTGGAAATTCCTGTTACCTCAAACGGTTAGCCGATTGCAGACATTTTTTGAAACCTCGGAAGACTACAAATTCGTAATTTTTACCAATCAAGCCGGTTGTAAGACGCCGGCAGATCTTGAGTCGATGGAGAAAAAAATTCAGAGTATTACAAAGCAGTTAGCGATTCCTATACTAGTCTTCATTGCGCCATTGAAAAACAAGTACAGAAAGCCTCTTGATGGAGGTTGGTCCGTATTTGTTAAAGACTACAATGGTGGAGTTGAACCGGATCTCACGAAGTCATTTTACTGTGGAGATGCTGCTGGTAGGAAAAAGGATCACTCCAGTTGTGATAGGCTTTTTGCCTTAAATATCGGAATTTCTTTTAAAACTCCAGAGGAATTCTTCCAAAATGGTCGGCCCCAGCAAGATTTCAACATGCCTGCTTTTAATCCGAAGAAATTTGTAGAGAATCATCCCAACAATGACCACATACAGTATTGTCATCGCCAAGAAGTAATAGTCCGTTTTTGTGCGAACTTGTCTTTCATCGGTTGTTATTGTCACTAAATGCATGGGAATAAACGTCCGCTTCTTAACTTTCAGATGATCATAATGGTAGGTTATCCAGGTTCTGGGAAATCTTCATTTGTCAAATCTACGTTGCTGCCTAAAGGATACGTTCATGTGAACAGAGATACCTTAAAGACGGCTGCCAAGTGTCTGCAAGTTACGGAGAACAGTTTACAGAATGGAGAAAGTGTAAGGGGAAAGTATATTTACATTTTAAAACCTTGGAATCAATTAAACTACGTATTACAGCGCTTTACAAAATATGTTTACTGGAAACCTGTGGATGCTTTAATTTGCAGGTTGTAGTGGATAATACTAATCCTGAAAAAAAGGACAGGGCTGAATACATAAAACTAGCCAAAAAGCATGGAGTTTCGGTTAGATGCTTTAGAATGAATGTAGATCATCCTCACGCTTTGCACAATAATAAGGTATTAAAACTAAAACGTAAAAAATAGCGAGTTGAAAAAACTATTCCATATTAATTTATCAAACACATCTTTGCCCTTAGTTCAGGGAACTAACGAATGAGGCATCCGTTCCGGCAGTAGCCTTCAATACTTTCAAGTAAGCCAATATAGTCAGAAATAAATATTTAGAATCTGAAATAATATTTTTCTTTATTTAGGTCACGTTATCAGGAACCAGCCTTGGACGAAGGTTATAGTGAGATCACACCCGTAAATTTTGTACCGAATTTCGAAAAATTTCCAGAGGCCGAACGAGAGATCAGAGTAAAATTGTACAATAAATTTCTGTTAGAAAAATAAAAAGAGGCTGAGAATGGCAATAAATTAATAAACAAGTATGGCACTTCCTGCTTCATCCAAAATTAGCTACGCAGCGTGAAAAAGAATATTTTCTCACTTTGCTAGTGGGACCAGGATTGCAAATTGAAATTAAGTAGTTATACTTTGTAATTGAATTGGTATGGAGGGGGGTTGGTTCGTACTAGATATTTGAGGAGATTGCACTGAGAGTTTTAACCATAGCTAAAAATATTTATTTTTCCAGGTTATGATGAAATGGTTTAGCGTTACAAGTAGACAATTTTGGGGGCTTTATGTCTGTGTCATTTGAAAAATCTTTTTATTGATACAAATGCAGGTGAAATAAGTAGTATTTAAATACTTGTTGGTTACTTTTTTAACATTCTAAACGTACTACGATATATTTAAATCCATTGCTGCGAAATCCAAGCAAGAAATATTACCATTATTCCTTGCTCGTCATTTTATTCCATACAAAATACAAATTATTCAAAGGTCATGAAAAATTCCAACTGATCTTATCAACATCAGCCCAAATGAGCCGTAAACTAACGAAAATTATGTTAAAATAAAAAGTAATTAAAATTAAGTCTCAACGATTTTAATGTTATTTATTACTCAAACATCAAACGTTGTTAGCCAAATGAGCCGTAAACCAACGAAAATTATGTTAAAATAAAAAGTAATTAAAATTAAGTCTCAACGATTTTACTGTTATTTATTACTCAAACATCAAACGTTGTTAGCCAAATGATTACCGCAAAATGTTAAGATAGGTAAGTCTTTTTTAAAATACAAGAACTAAATTGGAATACATCAGCGATGACACATTCTACTGATAGTTTTTATGTGGAATATTTCATTATGATTTCGTTTTCCATTAATGGTTCCCTAATTTCAGCATACACTTGACGTTGTAGTCGCGCTTCCAATTCGTTTTCTCCCAGACTCTCGCTGTATCAATTTGATAAGATAAGATCCTGCTTCAGATTCCTTCAAATCTGGCATCATATTCAGTTGCATATACATAGCTTCCGATCCAACATGAATAACAAGCGCGTGCAAGAGGGTCTTGATTGTTTTCAGCGGAGTAGGATCCTTTGTGTGAAAAGAACTGAAGGGATGAGCCCTCATGAAAGCGTGAAATTCGGTCAGTATTCCACCCAGGTCCCATTGATACTCCTTCTTCTCAGTCCATACGTTGTATTGCTTCAGCAGCTTCCATTGACATTTCATAACTAATTCCACTAGCCGAGTGGGGCACGTGAGGTGGGCAGTCAAGCACTCTCCCAGTAACCGGATAAGGGCACTATAAGGTTAAAAATATGCATAATTATTTTCAACTTTATTGCAATATATTATATACAGAAGTGTATTGCTATTACCAAGTAGCAGCGTTGGGATCAGCCTTTTCAATAATCCGAACAACCATGACATTGATAAGCTTTATGACTTGAGACGCATCAGATATGAGGTGAAGATTGTCGTCGATGATAAGCGCCAACAAGTGATAAATGATTTCCTTTAAACTATCTTTACTGGCTCGTCGTGGCAAAAATTCGTCCTTAAATAGCTATTAATAACGAACTCATTTTACTTGAACTTTAAGTTTTTTTAAGCTACATGAAATTTAGAGTCCGCCGTTTTTATTTAATTGCTTACCACAGTGAGGATTGACACAGTACAACGGAAGAACGAATTAAGTTCTCCAAGCCTCGTTTGATCAGAGCACGCCAGAGCAGCTTGTTGTCGTCTCATTTGTAAAGCTATCATTGAAAGCATCGTATCCACACGGCCAGACATTATCTATGTTTAAAGATAAAAGTTTAATACTACATAATTAATTTGTTTAGGTGAATCATGGAGTATTATTAGTGTTTGATAGAATTATATCCGTAAACATACAGACGAAGTTTCAGGATCGATTAGCATCTGCTCTAGTTTCGAACAAGATTCCATGGATTTTCGAAGATTCGGACTGCTGATCTGCGAAACGAGTAGATCAATACTTTGATTTGCTTGTGGTGGTTCATAAACCGGCTCAGGAATATTTGACTCAGAAAGATTTTGTATTCGTGAATTTCCCGACGACATCACGGTACTAAACACATATTTAAAAAATTATATTATAAATACTTAACTTTATGTTTACTCTATTGAAGAGTCACGCACGAGTAAAATATATTTAAGATATTTGAAAGTATGTACCCTCTTTTGGGAAGAACAATAGTCTCTCCTCCAAGAAATTGGTCAATGTTGGTATCCATCAGCTCCAAAGGAGAGATTGGGGTATCGTCGCGGAACATGTTATCAATGGCTTCGAAATCAATGCGGTACTTCTCTGGCAGCCCTGTGGTTGTACTGGTCTGCCTATTAATTAAAAATCGAATCAGTTCACCAACTAGTTTAATTGATTTTATCATGGTAAAATGCACATAAGAGTGCTTGTGACTAGAATGGACGCTCTAATTATTTACATTTATCAGTCAACGAATGATGCAGTTTTATTCTCAAAAATAGCGGATAAATACCTGCAATTATCAGAGTATCCGCGATCAGAAAGTGGCAACAGTTCGTTTTCATTTGGATACACAATAGTTGTGTTGAGGTTTTGAGGTTGATGAAATACATTATCTGTCGGTGTTGGGGGACGAACAGGAGATACCGCAGTTTGGGGAGCAGAATACGGCGCTGTTGGCGCGATTCGTGAAGTCAACGATGTAACAGGAGGTTTAGGTGGGCCGTTTTTTGTTGCTCGTTTAATTCGTTCTTCTAATAATGATTGGTCCTTATCTGGAAGCTATAATTACCAAACTCAATTATAGAGATGAATTTTTGAAGATATTACATTACTAGTACAGATAATACTAAAGTTAGTTGGAATTTACCTGACCAATCAATTTGTAAATTTTATCTCCATCGAAGAAGTAAGCTTTGACTACGGCATTCAATGCTGAATTACGTACTCCGTTATCCCTGTCTGAGATTTGTTTTGCGATTTCTTTTAGAGCCGCAGCTGGAGATGGATGCATTTCTGTTATACCAAAACTAGCAATCATAGACCCAAGCTCATCCAAGCATTCTGATCGCTGACGGGCATTCTTTGATCGTAAGCCTTCCATTATGTAACAGAAGATTCTTTGTGCTGAATATATATCCCAAAGACATCGTAGTATGAAGTGTACGCTGGCCCGCACCGAATCTTTAGGATCTCCAATCTTAAGTAGCAAATATGGTATAAATGCACCGGCTTCAAGATCTGGCATGTTGTATTCTTCCTGTCCGAGAGCACGGAAAACTTGCGAAAGGTATTCTAAGATTCGAATCAGGACTGAGGGGTTAGTATCGAAGAATCGAAGAGTTGTCCATTTTAGAATCAGATCCAAATTGGCAGAAGTACCTTCTGGTCCTCGAGAGAATTCCTGAAGAAGATAGACAATGCATTAATTTCCTGTTCTCGTACTTTTACAGAACAAGCTAAGTGTCTGAAAGTTAGGTAACTATAACTTACCTCCTGTAATATATCAATAGCCTTTAGATGCAATTTGAAGTCCGAATGGAACATATTTGTTATTAAAGTTCTACCCAATCCAGCAGTGGTCATAAGTTCTTTAAGGAGATCTACGAATTCTTCCCTTGGAGTCGTAAAATTCCATTTTAAAATCCTCAGTTTCATTTCATCAGATATCCGTTGAGATTTATAACTGTTATTTGGTAAACTGTCCCCGGTCGGCTCTTCGACGGTCTTCTTAGTTGGCGTACTGCCTTTTGCTTTCGGTGCCACTCGACCAATCTTCGACGGTGCAGCTTTTGGCTCAACATTTCCATTCTTTGTACTCGAAGGTCCTTTCCCAATCTTAGTAGTCCTATTTCCATTTGACGACGGTGTTCTTGCTTCATCAGAATCCTCGGTAGTTTCTGGTGCAGTCTAAAATAATAAACATACATTGTCAATACTCAATGAATGTACAAGATTCAGTAACTGCTACAGCACACATTTTACCTACCTTTTGTTTCGACACATTCACGTTTCCCACTTTTGGAGGACGCGTGACGGCATTAGAGGATTTACCGTTTGATTTTGCTGTAGTTGCTGGTCTGGCACCTTTTTCCTTGGGAGCTGTTATAACAGCTTTTTCTGCAAACTCTTTAACCTAGATTGAAATTACAGATGTGCTTTTCACGAAAGGGTTCTGAAAATCTCAAATTAACAAACCATATTCATAACTTGAGCACATACCTTTGCCAACTTTATCGGTTCCATCTCTGCAGTAAAAGATGCTAATGCTTTTTCTCCTAGATGCTTCAAAGCAACACCGAAAGCTTCGGCGGCAGCCTCTCGCACGCTCTGATCTATAAAATGGAAGCATTTGATTTATAGAGATAAGCCAGCTGCTATTTAGAATATTACTTTATCAAAATATTGTATACCAGATTCATTCAGAGTAGCCACAATTGCGGTAAAATATGGCTTCATTAATTTCTTGTCAGACATAATTTTTAGAGACGTCTTAGCAAATGCTCGGCTCAGAAAAGCATTGGTTTCAATTTTTACAGCCGGGTTCTTTCCTTGCAACGCCTGAACGACATCCTCCTGTATTGGCTCTAGCGAAGTCTGAAAATCCATGAATTGTTTTATTTACACACTATAATAAATAATTCGATATCAGTAACATAAGAGTAAAACTTACACAAGAAAAGCATGCATCGATAGATTCTCTCATTGCCGTTAGGACGCCGATTTTTTTTTCCTTAAATTTTTCCAATATGGTGGAGATACAAGATGGGGCATAAGGTGAAAACTTCTTTTTCAATCCACTTGCTAAGCCACCAATACATTTCCCAGCTAAAGCTACAACTACAACATTGCTATCCTT